>QOCX01001588.1:14345-27965 GCA_005959815.1 Sarcophaga bullata | reverse complement strand
ACATATATACACACATATCCATACACCCTTATGTATGTAAGTGTTTGCAAGCGTATCGTTTATCTTACGTTTCATTTCTCATGGAATATTGATGGCATCTAATGGCACATGACGTGTGATTGTTGCTGTGTGCTACAGTATGAGTGTCAGTGTTTAAGTGTGTGCATATGTTTAATAGTGTTAGTGTGAATATGAATGATTTCTTTTTGTACAACAACAACAAGTCAGTTTTGTAGAATGAGCATTGAGATTTTCCCACATGGTCTAATGGACAACCAGCTTTATTTCCTTTTATTCTTATGATATCCAACGGTAATTTAAAAATATGTCACCCTTTTCGTACTTATTTCTATTCCAATATTGTACATTTGCCATCATCCTTGCTTCCAATGGAATTTTGAGAATAAATAAGCTTTGTAAGCGATGCTCTTCAGCTGTTTGATAATCTTAACTTGAATAAAAATTAACAACAAATCTACAATCCTTAAATTTATGAAAACGGAACCCCACATAATGTCGTGGGTGATGTCGACAGCTTTCTTAAAGTCTTTAGAATTTAGATGCCATTCTGCGATAACACCCAAGCTCTTTATATAGTCGATGATAAATTTCTTGTCACGTAATCCAGGTTGTTCAGTTGCCTCAAGGCTGATGTTACATTGTTTGATATTCTTCTGGCAATTGGTACATTGATGTATCTGAAACCTATGAAGCCTTTACAAATTTTTCAATGATCTATGATTCGTCAGCTGTTTTATTTAATTTCCGCTTTATTAGATCCTGCTCTCTATTCTTTTATTACATATCTTTTCTGTTTGGTATTGCGCAATGCTTTGTTATGCCTCCTTGAGTATTTCAATTCAAAGCTAGTCAGCATTACTCATCTGGTCACGATCATGGCGGATACTTCTTCATATCCTCATCTTTATAATAAATTTTGATTATCATTGTGTATGGCATTTGACTGACGTATCACACTTCCACGGTTGTATAATTTATCGACATGTTCTACTTGCTTGGATTCGAAACCAGAGAACAATACGAATTTTAACAAATGAATGAAGATAATCTTAAACACAGAGTTGTGCCTTATAAATCAAATGCTAACTTCCTAACTCACATATATAGTCCTAAGCTGTACATTAGCTATTAACAGGGATTAGCTATTAACTTCCACCGAGAGGCATAATGAGCCATTATTTCGAACTGGAACTTATCTCATTTAAAAGATCCTTAGAAAACTGATCGCTGAGGATACCGTATAATTTTCGCTCTTCTTTTTTAAAGTATCTTCTCCTTTATTTTCAAAGAAGTTACATATTTTAAGAATTACGTTTCATCAAGCAGGGGCCAGCAATAACTTCGAGATGTAATGATTTACATACATACGTAACATAATTGGTCATTACAACCCTTCGGTCAGTGGTGGTGGCACTTACAATTCAAAGTCGACTATGAACGACAGATTTTTTTTTTGGGAACCTTTTTCATGGCAATTTTATTCACTCTCAGAGCTTATAATAGAAAAAGTTTTTATTTTCATATTTCGTTTCCTTCGACATATCTAACAAGATATAATGGCTTACCAAAATTTATCAGTTTGTCATGCTCATATGATCCTGTATGTACCAGTTGACTAATATTTCCATGGTGGTGTCCATTTTTATACATGAGTGACGGTACCTACAATTCAAAAGCGACTACGAAGGACAGATTTTTTTTTGAGAAACTTTCATGACAATTTTATTTCACTCACAGAGTTTTTGCAAGAAATCTGCTGAGAGGCAGTTGGCCAAAGAAATATTTTTTTTCATATTTCGTTTTTGATGTCTGACCGGGGGATTCGAACCCTGGCCTTTCGTCTAATAAGCTAACACACTACCTACTGGACTACGGCGACTATTTATACCAGAAATATAGAAAAGCCTATCTAACTTTTTGTTTTTATTCACGCAATTGCTTTGAATCTCTCACTCTCACTCTCGCACTCTCTCTCTCTCTTTCTCTCTCTCTCTTTCTCTCTCTCTCTTTCTCTCTCTCTCTCTTTCTCTCTATGCTGATGATTTCTTTTCTTTCCTCTCATTTATTTAAATTTCTTTTAATATGTTTGTTATTAGTGCTATTAATGTTGTTGTTGTTGTTGTTGTTGTTGTTGTTGTTGTTGTTGTTGTTGTTGTTGTTGTTGTTGTAGTTGCTGTTGCTGTTGCTGTTGTTTCTATTATTGCGTATGAGTATTTTAAATGCTATCAATATCCCCCAAATGTATTCTTAGCTTATGAATAATATTGATGATGCAGATTGGAAATATTCAAATTGAGGAGGTTAGTGGTTTAAGTTTAAATAGAAATTACCAACGGAAAAGGATGTGGAGAAGGTGATAGAGAAGAAATAATGATTGAAATGCCATGATTGCATTACATAGTAACAGTGCGATGTAAAAGTAAAGAAACACTAAGCAAAAATAAACGAAATTAAAGAACAATAGTGTTATTAAATAAAGGAGTTAAAACCTTAATTAGCCGTAACCTACATGCTATCATCAGCCATACATACATACATAATTGGCCAATACAACCCTTCAGCTCAAGTTACGGCCTAGGTTCTCATACCACTTATGTTGTGTGTGTGTTATGAAACAATAATTCGAAAATTAAACAAGATTTTTCGTAATTACAATGAAATTCAAATGAAAATTTATACAAAAATATTCTTCACATATACGCACACATACATACATTATTACATTTTTACTCTTGTTTCGAAAATAATCACAACTACTACTACACTCTATGCATACGTTGTTTTGTTATAATAATAATTATTGCAATACATATACACAAGGAGAAACGGAGAGATAGAAAGAGAGAGAGATAGAGAGAGAGAAAGAGAGAGAGAGGGAGGCAACTATTGCCAAATTTATGAAAATAAATGCAAAGCAAGTAGACGAATATTTGAAAAGAAAAAAAAAACGATTTCAAAGAAACAAAAAGGAGCCTTACAGTGTTATTGAAAAGAAGTATGTGTGTGTGTGTGTGAGTGTATGTGTGTGTTTCAATTGTTTTAATATGTATGTATTATTACTGTATACAATAACAGCTGTTGATACAAAAATTGGCAAACTGTTAATATTTTAAAAAGCGTTGAATTCAGACCTTAAAAATGACTAGTTAAAGTAGAAGTATCAGCTTATAATTCTGTCGATTAAAAGAATGTAAAAAGTATCTTCTCTGTTATGCAAGATTCTCGCAAGAAGAGATTTCTTTGCAATTTTTATATTGAAATGAGTTTCCTCTCTAAAATATTTTTCATGTGATGCCTTGCCAAATGTCCTGAAAGTGTAGAAAATAAAACTGCTGTACCCTCATGATACCCAAGAACTTTGTAAATCTATTTAAAACCGTGTTTGGATATCGTTACCATATTTAAAATCATTTCCTTGGCCGAAAGTTATTATATTCCGAGATTCATAATTCATAGCAATTATGAGTATGTTATATCTACACACATACAGATACAATATTTATGAATTGTTATTCCTTTATAATTGATTTCTTTATTTCCCCAATAGCCAAACAGCAAATGGGGAATACAAAAAGAGAAAATTATCATAAAATTATATTGAAGGGAAATGTTGTAGATTTTGCATTGCTCTGCTGACACTGAATAAATTCAATTTGAAAGTTTTATCAGAGTTTTATATGTCTGGTAACGATCAGGAATGTACCCCAGCCTGAATATTGCAAGATGTGGAGATAAGTGGGAGTGCAATACTATAGAAACGTCCTTTGTAATTATTCAGGAGAAGTTTTAAGAAAACTGCATCACTAAGTCTTCCAGACTTCAAAGTTTCTGTTGGGAAAGGACATTTGAACTTTCCAGGGTTTTGTAATAATATTAAGCTGGCTTAGGAATGCACGTTTACTACCGCATAGTGAACCGTTTTTCCTAAACTTTATCTCTATCTTTATCTCTTTTTCCTTTGTCCTTTCACAACTTCGTTAGGAGATTTCAGTTGCTTCAATCATATCTACGAGCGTAAGTGTACTTGTCATCATTGCGGTATATGGACTCGAACCAACTAACCAACCAAGTGAGCAGATTGAGAAAAGAGTAATGCTTGACATCACAAGTGGCAGCATAAAGTAAGGTTCATAATCGTGCAAGGATAATGATTTTAAATCAACTTAATGTCTGGACAGGCTTTTTGAAAACAATTATCAATACTCTCAACCGATTCTATATTTGTTTCTGTCGTCGTTGACGTCAATTTTGCAAATCATTCTTCGTATGTCATCGCGTTATTTATTATTCTACAGGGTGCTCCAGATAATGCCGTGACTTACTTTGTTCACTGCTTTCTTCAAGTCTTTGAAATTTAAAAGCAGTGATGGACGCCATTCTGCAATAACAGCGAAGCTATTTATATAGTCGATGGTAGTCTTGTTGTCATTCAGCTTGCTCAGTTGCTTCAAAGCTGGTATTACACTTTTCTCACACACACACACACACTATCCGTCTAGCAATCACATATCACTCAGTGATGCATTAACGTATCTGAAAACTATAAAGTCCTTACAGATTTTTCGATCGTCTCTTATTCTTCAACAATTTTATTTGATTTCCACTTTATTAAGTCTTGTTCAGTTCTTTCATTAAACTCTTCTTACATATGGACCTGAATTGACCTTTTTTCTGCTTCATTCAGGATTCCAATTCAATTCCTACATTATCTGATCCTACTTCCTATCTCATTTTCTTTAAAATCATTTGAATACCGAATCCGTACTTCCACGGTGGTATAATTTATCGTTCTACTTGATTGTGGCCTGAAGCTTATATCTTCCCAGCGTTAATTTTCAAAACAGTCTTAACAGAGTGGAATAGAAAATCATAACGATTTGAGGGTCTGAAGTGTCATTCAATCCCACATTTTGAATGTCTTTGCCCAAATGTTGGTCACTCGATTCCTTGTCTTTCTATATTGTGCGGAGGATTCTCATTGCGTAGTGAATCCTGTAGGATGATAAGGAATTCCCAAGATGGAATTAGGTATCCATGTTCAGGGATTTGTCATAATTGAATGGACAATGTAGTTTTTGTATTTTTGGTTCCGAACTGGAATTTCTATTTCTATTTGATTTTCAAGGCATTTGGAATCATAGTTGGCCCTACTTCTTTAAATCGGGATTCTTGCGTGATGTTTGTTCACAAAAATTTGTCATGAGGACGAAGCAGTTAGTGTTTAACGAGTGTCACGACTTATTCGTGATTATAAGGCAGCATTTGTCTTTGCTTTATTCCATTATATATGGGATGATTATTAACTTATAATCTGCTACTTGTATGGACTTATTGGGAGTTGAACTAGAAAAAAGGATCAGAAAAGTAGGAGCGAGAGATCTGCATGCGGCCCATATGAATGCTTTTGAATTTCCATTACCCTGCTGTTGAGTAAAAAAATTTAAATTAAGACTTGATAACTAATTCTTCATAGTTGTCGTAGTCTAGTAGGTAGTAGGTGTGTTGTCTTATTAGACCTGAGGTCACGGTACAAACCCCAGGTCAGACATCTCCAACAAATTTACATAAAAAAGTTTCTTTAAAAATCTGGCGTTCGGTGTCGACTTTAAACAGTAAGTTCCGCCACTCATGTCTAAAAATTAACACACATAACATAGGTGGTGTGCGAAGTTAGGTCGTAATCCTGGCTAAAGGGTTGTAATGACCAATTTTGTATATATATGTAATGGCCCACATTCTGAACGTCTTTTTCCTAATGGTAGGGATTCATATTTCATATCTTTTTATTTGACCGGAGTATTCTTATTCCATAGGGAATAGATGGAGGTTCTACTATTTGAGTCTTTAGTAAGGATTTCGAATTGCAATTGCTACTTGAAGACTTTTCACACCACAGTTAAATCTACTTCTTCAATTGGGTTTTTTTTTCTTGTTCATAGTAAGCATGATTATCGTTCACAGTAAGCTGCCATAGGCATGATTATCCGGTGTTGTATAATTCGTGACTGTTTCCTGGACGTAAGCACTCTAAAAGACCCTTAGAATCAGATCAGTTTTATTTCTGTTTTACTTTGGGTTCTATTGTTGCATTTGATTATAATCTTCCAAGTTGTTATCTCTTTAAACTTTTCAAGAGATGAGTCAGAGAAAAGTGGCTAAAGTGCCGGAAGGACAGATACAGCTGTCGTTCAGCTCTTTGCCAGAGTCTCTGCTTGGATATAAAATAGAACAGAATATGCAGATGATTTTCTGAATACGACTGTTCACGAACTCCATTTTTTTTTTTTTTTTTTTTTTGGCAAGCTTACTCCAATCTATTTACCTCAACTATTTCCGCTACTGCTTACCAGGGCTTCTGGTCTTGTCTTCTCCGTTTCCTTCAATCGCACTACTGGTGCTATGGCTTGATTGCCTCCTAAGATCATAGCCACTCCAAATCATTTGTCTCTCTTTCTTATATCTTTTTTTTTATAATCTTTAAGTATTCCTACTGCTGTCCTTCCTGTACAGCATCTTGTGTGCTTTGCCATGTGGCTGGTTGTGTTGATGCTTTATGGCTTTAAGCCTTAATTTGTGGCACGTGTTATGTTTTGCATATTTTATACGCCACTGCAAATACATTTTCATCATTTCTGCACTTCTTCTACTCTTTTTTGTTTTTAGCTGAACTCTGAGTCCTGTTCAGCTCTGTTTAATTTAATTTCTATGCGTTCATTTGATAGTTTCAATGTTTAAATGAAGCACGGCTGATGCAGCGAAAGAGAGTAAAGAAGGTAAACAGGAATACTTTTTTTTCAAATAATTTTATTAAAGCTTTTCCTACGTTAATATTTCCAAGTTGGCAACACTTTTCCTAACTCTCTAACTTCCTTTAATTGGCATTAAATTTGTCGACTCTTACTTACTTACTTTTTTTTTCTTCTAAACATTTTTGCTAAACTCTACTTGCAAGCAACTGTCTTTCTCTCGCTCTCTCTCTCTCTCTCTCTCTTTCTCGCTCTCCTTCATTTCTCTTTTATACGCCAATTAAATTGTGTTATTAGTTTTCGCCTCCAAACTGCTGCTTGTTTAATTTTCTCTTGTTTTTTTTTTGTTGCTGCTTTAAGGCGTTTAGTAAAGTTTTTTTATTTTCTTTTTTTTAAGCCGTTGCTAGCATAAATTTTTTATAAGCCAAAGCAATAACTTTTCTCTGCTCAATTATCTTTCAAAACTCGTGTTGTTTTTGTTTCTTTTTCTTCATTTAATTTCTTTTAATTTTTAAAGTGTAGTTTTAAATTATGAACGAAACTTACTTAAGGAAAATATAATTTTACAAACTATTTTAAGTAATTAAACAAGAAAAAAAACTCTTTTTTTTTTTTTTTGTTGTATTTTCAAAAATTTTACTAAAATTTCTTCACACATATTTTCTCTCTCTCGTTTTAGGTAAGTTTAATAATGATTTTCAAGAAATATATTCATTACTACCCTTGAAGTATGCAATATGCTGTAAGTATAGAAGAGAATAGATTTTATATTGTTTATAACAAAAAAAAAACAAAAACAAAAACAAAAAAAAACAAAAAAGAAATCTGCATGCAGATTGCTCAATTTATTTGTAAAGGATAATTAAGACTAGAAAACTGTATAAAGGAAATTTAACCAGAGCGAGTCCGTATATTATACATATTAATTGTTATTACAAAATGAATAGACGCCTCTGTAAGATTCCATAAAAAAAATTCTCTTAAGCGTTGTGTTACTGAATATTTATCTCGCATTGATGACAACGTATTTGCAAAAACTTTTAACGCTTGCAGCTTTTCAGTATTTAAAGTTCTGAGCATTTAAAGTCCTGTTTTTACTGTCATTCATTTCTGTTGTTATTTCCATTAATATTTATGAAAGAAAAAAATCTCTTTTTTTATTCCTTTTAATTATTTATCCTCTAATGCTACGAGTATACACCATAAGCATTTTATATTTTCTAATTCTGTACTGATGTTTCGCGGCATAAAATTTTTAAATTATTAAAACATAAGAACTCTACGTCCTTGTTACTTTCACTCTCTCTCTCTCTCTCTCTCTCTCTGTCTATCTCTCTCTTTCTCTCTCTCTTTCTCTCTGTCTGCCTGTCTCTGTCTCACAACTCTCCCTATCAATTGCAATTTGTGGATACCGATGTTAGAACTTTAAAATTTGACTGAAAACTTTGAATATGTTTATATTTGAGTCCTAACTTGCCTCTGTTTATTCCTGTCTCTTACGAATAATTTTTTTCTTTCTCTAAAATCTTCATCTGATTATTGTCTGATGAACAGTTTAATAACCACAATGTTTTCATATGCATCTGTTGTAGTTGCAAGATTTCCAATCATTTCAATTGATAATTTTTTTTTTTTAGAAATTCTGATACAGAACTCTTGGAATCAGAATCCTGCAAAATGAATGCCTTCATTGTCTATTGTGATATAATTCTTTTCGTTTTTAGCAATGGAATGACAAAAAGTTTGTTTAACAATAGCCAAAAAGGAATACCATGATACTAAGTTCCATCCACTCCCCTCTGCCCTAGCCTTTGAGTGAATTTGAGATCCTGATATCATATACCTGCCAAGCAGGATTTAAAATCTTACAAATTCTCGCAGTTTTTCATCTCCAATATGTTGGTTCGCGAACAGTTTTTCAATGGCCCCCCTTGACTAGGGTTGGCATAAGTTGGCATAGAACTACTGTGAGCTGCAATGTCAACATTTTTTCTTTAAAACTTTTCACAATTGAAACGTATGAGAGAAGGTGCCATACTTGAAGTCGCCGTAGTCTAGTAGGCAGCATATTGGCTTATTAGACATTCTCTCAGATATCTCCAACAAATCAAAATATGAAAAAATATTTCTTCAGTGACTTTTCCTCAAAAGCTCTGTGAGTAAATTAAATTGCCATGAAATGTTCTTCAAAAATCTGTCGTTTGAAGCCGACTTCATACTGTGGGTCCCACCACTCGTGAATAAAATCAACACACTCAACATAAGTAGTGTAAGAAACTAGGTCGTAATCCTGACTAAAGAGACCAAGTGGACCATCTATTGGTTTATTTCAAATCTGGCAATACTTATGTTATTCTATTCCGTCACAAAATTCTGCATATTATGTCCACTGAACATAATAAACCGATTTATGCTTGAGTATCGTTGGGATTTATTGAAAATTTACTTGAAAAAAAACAAAAACAATTGGTGGGAAATTGCAAAAATGTACAACAAAAACAAATCATATTTTCGGATGAAGCTCATTTTCTTCTTTAATAAGCAAAATGGCCGTATTTGGGACACACTTGAACTTACAGAAGCCAATGCATCCATTAGGAGTGACAATTCGGTGCGGCTTGTGAAAATGAGAACGGCACAACGATTACGGTCAATGAAGACACCTATTGCACCATGATAACCAAATGTTTTCTATACGCTCTTCATGGCATTGGTGTGAACGATATTTGGTTTCACTAGGATGATGCAACTTGCCAAACATCTCGTGCTACATTCGATTTATTGCAGAACCGCCTGATGGCCGCTTAATAAGCCGAAATGGTAATGGCAATTGGCCATCAAGAAGCTACTATTTGACACCGTTGGCCTATTTTCTGAGAGACGCCGTTGAAGAAAAGTGTTATACTGACAGACCAGAGACAATTGATCATTTAAAGACCGACATTTGTGATGCCATTGCCGAGATACGACACCATACTCAAAAAATCGATTGAGATACTGTGAGGATAGCCGCGGCAGTCTTATTAATGGACTTGTACTTCCGAACAAAAAAATAAATTTGGAAAAATTTCAAACCATTTTCGTAAGGTGCCAAACTCGTGTACAAAAATTACACACACAACATAAGTGATATTAGAAACTAGAACGTAATCCTGACTAAAGGGTAGTAAGGATCATTTCTGTATGTAGTATGTATGCATGTTCTATAAGGATTCGGCTATCGTTTTCTTTAGCTCTCACACAACTAACATCACTCAAACCGAAACAAATTTGGTCTCAAGTCTAATTGTTTGAAGTACCATAGCAGATCACTTGCATCACTACATACTACAACTGGAGTTTGGGGTACAAATCATTTTTAAGAACTTAACACTTGCAGAATAAGTAACAATGTGATCTCCAATCGCAGATCTATAAAAGTCATTTTATTGAAAACTTCTCGTATTTGTTATTAATTACCAGCATAATTGTTAACCTTAAAGCCAGTATTAAAAGAAATTAAAATTCTGAATTCTCAATTGCAAATAGCAGTCCTTATAGAAATTTCAAGAAAAGCCTTTTTCATTTATCTCTGCCTTGTTTGTAACAACATAAGGCGTTTCGAAAAATTATTGACTGATTTTCGTTTAGTTTCTAATGATTCGACCTAAAAACTGTAGGTCCCGCCACTCGTGGTTGTTTTGTTTGTTTTGTTTTGTTTATCGTATAAAAATGTAAATTTACAGATGGATTTTCATAAAAATTAGAAATCAATAGTTTATCACATACACACACACACACACACACACGCATACAACACACTCATACGTATGTACATAACCGAGAGACTCAGAGTAAAAGAGAGAATATTTAATAGAAAATAAAAGGAAAAAAATAATCGAAAATTTTTGAAAATTGACACAAAATATTTGCTTTTTTACGTGAGATATCACCAGATTTCTGTATGAATATTAAATTTTGTGACAAAATAAATCAAACAGTTGGTTGGCTTTGCATCGTTTTCCAATGAAATTTTAATTGAAATAAATTTGAGTGACTATAAATCAAAGAATTGGCCGCATTTTATTGAAAACTTCTCGTATTTGTTATTAATTACCAGCATAATTGTTAACCTTAAAGCCAGTATTAAAAGAAATTAAAATTCTGAATTCTCAATTGCAAATAGCAGTCCTTATAGAAATTTCAAGAAAAGCCTTTTTCATTATCTCTGCCTTGTTTGTAACAACATAAGGCGTTTCGAAAAATTATTGACTGATTTTCGTTTAGTTTCTAATGATTCGACCTAAAAACTGTAGGTCCCGCCACTCGTGTACAAAAATTAACACACACAACATAAGTGATATTAGAACTAGAACGTAATCCTGACTAAAGGGTAGTAAGGATCATTTCTGTATGTAGTATGTATGCATGTTCTAAGGATTCGGCTATCGGTTCTTTAGCTCTCACACAACACAACATCACTCAAACCGAAACAAATTTGGTCTCAAGTCTAATTGTTTGAAGTACCATAGCAGATCACATTTCATCACTTATCATGACAAAGTGTAGTTTTATACAAATCAATTTTAAAACTCCAGTTGCATAGAATTAATAACAAGTGATCTCTCATGAGACTATCCAAAATAGTTATGTAGCCTTTGAGACCAAATTTGGGTTTTCGGTTGAGTGATGTTAGTGTTGTGTGAAGAGCTAAAGAACCGATACCGAATCCTTAAGAACATGCATAATACTACATAACAGAAGAGATCCTTACTACCCTTTAGTCAGGATTGACGTTTCTAAGTTTCTAAAATATCACATTATGTTGTGGTTAAATTTTTGTACACAACAATACGGAAAACTTTTTTTTCTTACACACACATACACACACATGCAATCAATCACTCTCTCTGCTTCTCTTCTCTGTTCGGTTTCTCCCCTAAAACAAAATCAACATGAAAAAAATTGTGCAAATATTTGTGTGATTGCTTTGCTCATAAGGGATTTACACGTATAGCACAGAGCAAGCATCATATCGTGCTAATGTAAGTGCATGTGTGTGTATGCTTTTGTGGGTGTAGAAAAATGCAGGTTTACATGTTTGTATTGGTGAGAATATGTGTGTGTGTTGTTTTACTGTTTTCATTTAAGGTATTGATAACTTTTTTCTTTTTTTTTTTTAGACAGCTAGGCAAAGAGTTAAGTGAAGATTTTTTGTTTTGTAGGTATTTAGAGAATTTTCTCTTATTTGGCCATGTTGGATTTTAAAGCGTTTTTTTTTTTTTGGTTTTTTTTTTGTTGTTTTTTATAACTTTTGAAAAATACCATCAAATACTCTGCACACAGTCTATGTCTTTAGGTATGGCTAGGCTTTGTCACAGAGTGAATATCTCAAATACACGTGCATGCAAGGCAGTTATTTATTGCGGAGGGAATTTTTTGTTTTAAATGCCAATGTATTGGTAGAACTCTATAGTCATGGAACTATAATCATGGAACTAAAGGTTAACTCTTGCTCTTTGCAATAGTTCTGCTTTTCTGAGTTTACAGTGTTGACCGAAAATTTTAAAAAATTTTTTGCCAAAAGGCATGGATCATCGAATGAATCGATTACATGTTACAGTCTACCTTTTCAATTCTTTCTGTCTATCGGTTCTGTCTGTGCTTCTCTATTGATGAAAGACTCGGTTTGTTGCAAAAGAAATAAAAATAAAAAAGAAAATCAGGACAAAACCTAAGCAGAATATCCACCCTGCAATGTATAAAATTCGTATCACAACGTCTGATTAGGAACTTGAATTATTTGAATTATGAGAGCTCAAACACGTAACTGCACTTTGAAAGAATGAGGAAACCTTTGGACGATGAGCAAGGCATTACATGATATGCAGTATAGGAATACTGTCCGTTGCTTTACGTACAACACGTTGCTCCAAGGGAGCTCTTAACTTCGCTAGCTATACGAAAGAGAACCTATTTCGATACGCTGGGTTGGTGGAATGCTTGAACACCATACCGCATCTTGTTTCCACAACCATTAGACATCTTCCTCCGAAACGTGGCTGCTAGAACTGCACAGTGGCTTAAGTTCTCAGATATCTTTAAGACATGTACGGTGGGTCATGTTTCAATACTGCATGATGTAGCACTCAATCATCCGGGTTTAATATGCGGCTATATGATACATACAAAACTACATACGCGCACAAGGCAATAATGGGGTACTGAAGCTATTATCGGTGTCGGTGATATAACAATCTTCAAACTTCAAGTAGAAGAAGTAGTGGAACTGGATTTGGGGTTTAATCCAATAAATTGGTACTGAACGGGTAATACAGACTACCTAACTAGGCCAGCGTATTTCAGGCGGAGATTTTTGATATTGAATAAGCTGCAAGCATGATTGAAGTCGAGGACCAACCTCCTTCATACATGATCACATGTGTGGACAGTCAAGCAGCAATCAGGCTTTGGTGGAACAGTCAAGTGGTGTTTCATGCTGTGTCTCTTTTGCCTGTGGTAGACCTTCGGGGCACGAACAGTTTTCGGAAACCTTGAGCAATCGAGTGCGTATTTGACCCGACACACGGGTTTGTTGACATTCCAGTGCTGCGTTTTTCCGAATTTGTGCAAAAAAAATTGCTTCTATGAGACGCTTATTAGCCCGCCGTCCATTGCGGTTCCTCGATTCCTCAGACGATCCACCGATCTCTTTCGTGTCAGTCTTTGTTCAGTCCTTTTCTGTTTCACTGGCTTTATGGTCCACGGGAGTGGCCCGAAACCGAGATAGATTCATAAGGATGTGTTGACCTGTACACTGGTGTAAGAAAGTCGCAGTATTAACTCTGACGCCGCCTTAATTCAGCACTTCTGA
>QOCX01001587.1:0-31092 GCA_005959815.1 Sarcophaga bullata | reverse complement strand
TGTCCATCTAGTGCTACATTCTTCACAATATTGAAATAACTTTCTACTGAACTAATTGAAATACGGGTCTTTTTCTTTATTTCCACGTATTTTTCAATAATATTTGTCCAAAGGGGAACATAATTTTTCATTATAGTAAATATTTGAAGCACCGCTTGTTGGAGCGTTTTTTATTATATTTAAATATAATCGCATNATAATCGCATACATTTAAGATAAAATGGTCTCCTTTTAGATTGTGCGTTCAAATCAATTATTTCATTATTTTTATTACTACGTTTTACACGCTCTTCTTCCTCTATGGTTATCATACACTTTAATACTTTACTTACATCTTCGGTTATATATTTGTTTGCACTTATAATCAGCATTCTTTGAAGCCAATTGAAAAATTTTATTATATCGCAGATGTTAATTACATAATTTATTTGGGATGCTGCAGCAAGATTCAATGTCCTTGTATGCAATTTTAATTAAATAGACCGAACATATTTGAATAATAACGAAAATGCAATTTTTCTTTTGAGTTTGCCACAGGCTATAACATGCTGTTATATATTCCTCGAGAGAGTGAATTCTTATGTGCTTATTAAATATACGAACCAATGCATTTACGGAAGCCCAACTCCAATCAACGCATAATGACCATGAAATTTTGTTTTCTGCTCAAAATGTATATAAATATAGTAAAAATCGTTCTATATCCTCTCCAATATGTGGGCTTAATAAAGCTTCGGCCAGAGGAAGTAAGATTCCAATTTCTTCTTCATCCTTATTAATATGAGCAACAAGAAAATATAAAAAGATCCTTTTTGAACTCTTCGGATTTCTTAATAACACTTCCTGTTGCGGTGTAAAATGTAAAGTGTTAGTTCTTTAAACAAGTAGATTTCAAGAGGGATGGATATTTTCTGAATGAATTCGGACCACGATTTTGCCTCTGTCATTTTATTAACATCAATGAAAGGATCATGATCTCTATCTAAACTTCTTAATTTTCTGATTTTATTTTCCTCTTGCAGTGGTGTTGAACTTCCTGCATAATTTCCAATTACTCTTAAATGCTTCTTTTTTCCATTATTTTTTATTCCCCATTTGCTGCCCTCTGGTATTTTCTTTCCTGCTAGCAATCTTTCTGTGGATCCTACCACAGCCTTTCAAATAATATATACATTTTGCCTATAGTTGCAATTTTGTATAATTTTTGTTCCATCTGTAGCTAGTTTAGTTTACGGGGCAATTTTTGTGGAAACTTTTAAATTGTTCTCTAGCATAATCTTCGAAAAATGGCACAGCTTCATTGAAATGCTAGTTTTCGAAATAATTTTTTTCAATGTAATAAAAATTACATTTTGATATTTTAAATTTTCCCACACAGTATTTGAAAATTGAACTTTTTACTTTTAAGGTAACTTCAGCAATATTATTATCAGTTCTTACTTTATTTTTTTGTATGTTAATTTTTATCATTGAATATTCTGCAATGTCCGAAGCCGTGTTATGAGATATTTGCAGGTTCGAGTTATTTTCTTCGTCAAATTTATTTTTCGTTTCATATACACTCGTCGAAGATAAAAAGTTTTTGGAGTCTTCTCCAAAAACATACGATTCTATTACCTTAATACTGGGTGTTTAGTCGTTATTTTTATTATTATTTTATCAAAGAAAGACTCTAGTAATATTTGTATCTCTTGCTTTTTAGCCTTGGATGTTTCTGGAGACTGGAGTGTATGTTCTGTATTGTGGCAAGTACAGTTGGAATTTTTTGAAAAACATATCAATGTCATTGGCCTCGATTTCTAAAATTTTTGACACGTCGTCAAACAAATTTGCTGTTGCTTTTGTCTGAATACAAAACGTGTACACAGACAATGCAGCTGTAATGTGGAGTGATCCAGGTTTTATGATGCCTAAAACCGGGATAACAAAAATCTAATAATTAATAACAATGTAAAATCCTACAAGCATTTTGAACGCCTACCTTATTTTCACAACAAAGGTTCAAGACGTTTGTGTATATTAATTCATGTATTTCAATGTCTAACAATGCAATTTCTACTTGTTGGTTTGAATCGTTACTATATTTTCCCCAATGTCTAGTGTAATTTTCCACCCACTTTGGCTTAGTACTATTTCAAATTAATTATTCCCTTGATTTTATCTATGTGGGTACAGTTAGCGCCATAATATAATAAATAACCATCCATTCACTATTGGAAACGTGGTGGATTATTTATTATACCATAAAAATAGGGAAATATCGGAAACAGTTTTTTGTAATTCATTGTAATTTAAGATAAAATCTAGTAAAATTGTTTTCAATTACTACAATTAATAATAAAATATACATTTTTAACAAATAAAATTGGGTATTTACTTTATTTCGCCACCCACTGTATATGCATATACCTACAGTTGGGAAAAATATAATAGCACCACTAAAACAAACAAATTAATGTTGATATTTTTTCAAATGTTGATATTTAATACATTGCTTACTATGCTCACTACATAAAAAGTTGTACTTTTATTGGATAATTATTACGATGTTATATAAATTTTTGTCAATTTAAATTGAAAATCGCAAAAAAATGGCGAAATAACATAGAGCACCACTCTCACATTCTTTACAAAAACCGTAATATTTTGTAAAATTGTTTAATGAAAAATACGTATTTAAAAGATTTGATTTGATTATTATTTCGATTATCAAGTTTAATAAAAATGCAATATTTTAAGTAAAATGGGTCGCGGAAAAAATTGCAGCGTGGAGAAGCCCGAAATAATCGAAAAACTAATAATGGATGGAAAATCTTATAGGGAAGTTGTTCGATTGGTTGGCTGTTCTAAAAAAATGATTCGAAACGCAATTACTTATAAAGGAAAGGCTGAAAGACGTGGAAGAAAACGAGCCCGGACACCGCTTCTTGCTCCGCGAGAGCAAAAAGTATCATTTCAAAGCATCCACCGCGCTAAAAAAGGACTTTAATATAACAGCGACAGTACAAACAGTTTGCACATGTCTCAGAGAACATAATTTAAAAGCATGAAGCCCTAGAAAGGTCCCTCTTTGAAAGGCAAAACAAATCTCCAAGTTCGCAAAGAAACGTCTAAATTGGTCAGCCGAAAGGTGAGGAATATTTTATGGACAGATGGATTCTCACTCGTACATCAGGCGTCCTCAACACTCCGAATATCCAAATATGTAAGAAAAACCATTAAACGTGGAATTTCGAGCGTAATAATATTGAACTTGCATTGGATCAGATATCTTGCATTGGATCAGAAGCATAATGGACCAACACGTTTATATCTTTATTTTGGATGCAGAAGGTGAGATGCAGTTGGTATGGGTCTTCCAACAGGATAGATGACCCCAAGCATACCAGTAAGAAGAAGAACGCAATGTTGTCGAAAGAAATTCAGTGAACGTTTTGGAATGGCCTGCGCAGTCACCAGACCTGAATCCAATCGAAAGCTTGTGAACTGATTCAAAAAGCTATTGCTGCTTCTATGCTAACCACCAGCGAAACATTTTAGAGTCTTTTAGGATTCTGGTAAAGAGATTCCTCTAAAAACGAATGCCCAAGAGTTGTTTGAATCGATGGCAAAGTAATGCGCAGCTGTTATTTTAAATAAAAGCAAACACAACCAAATATCAAAATTTATTGAATAATTTTATCCTTAATGTAGCAACTATTTTTAACACAAAAATTGTTAAGTTCGTTAAAAACGGTAAATAAAATATGGTTTTATATTTCCTAAATTTTTGCAGTGCAGTCGCGAACTTTAGAAAAAGAATGCAGAATTTACAAATACACATATGACGTAATTGTGGTAGAGATCACAATACCGGTATGTTCTCAACTAGAATATAATTTATTAAAAATTTTGAATAAATTTGATTTATTCCTACAACAAAAGTAAATAACAATAGACCTTTCCTCTTTAATATTACATATATTATTGCAATATAAAGGAGCTAAATTTTACCATAAGTAAACTTCTAAATTAAATTAAAAAGTAAATTTTAAAATATTATTATATTTAATTAAATTTGACAAATTGTACAGCATAATACTGTTACGTTTTTACCTTTTAAAAAAGTTTGAAATATGAGCTCGTAGGTTGCAAATAAAAATAAAAATAAAATTTGTGTTTAATTTTAATTAAATCCTTTATTAATCACACAACTTTTGTGTGCCACTGTTCACAATTGATTCTAACAACAACATTGCTTTATTTGTTATTCCTTGTTTATGCCCTTTGCGATAAAGAATAACAATTACTACACAATTGTTCTGTCGATGTTTGTAACGGAGATCTTCAAACCACGATTGGTTTACTTCACACGCAGCGCGTCTTCAACACAAGACTGACGTGAACTTCTACTCCGATCCTTCATGCTTTGCTTTGCCTTTTATATCACGACGTAAACAGTCTGATGAATGTTCTCGTAGGCGAAGTTCTAGTCTTCGCCTCAAGAGAATTCTATGAATGTAAACATGTTTACATTCATACATGTTTGCATGCTTGTTGTTAGTGTAGGTTGTTTACGCTTGTCCCTGCTGTTGTTGTTGTTGTTTATTGTTTACTTGCTTACCCCTTTTTCGTTGTACTGATATTGTTGTTTTATTCCTCTTTATTTGTCAATCAGGCAAACAAGTCCGTTGCTTTTGTTTTTGTAGCTTTTGTTTAACATTTTAATATTAAACGAAGTTACACCATTTCCATTTTCGTAACACTGCCGCCCACTTAAGCCTGTTCGTCCCGAATAGGCTCATTATCTCCTCTCCATATTTCGCCAGACGATCTACGTGTACGACTTTCATTTTTACTCGGGGGTTATAAACTTTCTGTGTCCTGTACATTACATTGTTTAACCTTTTAATTTTACTTAAAAGCCATACTGCTTCCTCCACGACTCTCAGCTTTCGCTCTTTTCTTACTGGAAGTCTGGAAATCGTGCGGGCGGTCTCCTGGGCTAGTGCAAAGGGTACGGTCTCTGGGAAGGTTGACTTTTGTGTGGCGAATGCTTGAGCTGTTACGGGTGACATAGATTCTATATGCCAAGAGCCCGCATCGCCATTAGACGACGAATTGACACAGTCAGCTTTGGAAAGCGATCGCATTATTAAGACTGCAGTTCCTACACTTGTTAATCCCACACTGACGTCATTTCCTGAAGACTTGTGATAATCCCTGACTCGCCCTGTCGTTCTTTACGCTTTTTCAACTTAGCATCAATAATTATCTGCGGTCTGAACAATTTTCCATGTTCGTTATTTCGGTTTTTTGCATCTAAATCTGCCTCCCGAACTCTTTCCACCAGACCCTTGTAATTATTACCCTCATCTCTTTCGTCATCGTAATCTTCTAGGAACTCTTTAAGCCGCTTCGCTTCTTTTTCCCGCCCTTTCTTTTCTATCTTTTTACGTTCAAGTAACTCTTCTTCTATTTCTTTCTCACGTTGCAGGTCTTCAACGTTTTTCACAACTTCATCCTCGCGTTCCCTATCACGTTCTCTTTCGCGTTCACGTTCTTATCCCTATGCTCACTTTCACGTTCACGTTCGTGCCTTTGTTCCCTTTCACGCTCAGTTTCCCTGTATTCCCGCTCTCGTTCTTTAGTTCGTGAGCGGCTCAGTTTGCGTTCTGAATAATTAGGACCACCATCACGATCTTCCTCTTTTTCAATTGGTGAGGAAATATCGATTATTCGTTCCCTCTTAATACCCGTCGCAATAAGAACACTTTCACCTATTTGTTCATCGGTACCCCAGTCTAGTACGCTTCTACTTTCGCCCCACTTTTTCTTCTCTTTCTCCTCCATCATAACGAGTTTTCCATCAACAGTCTTTTCCGAAGTTGACACCTTCCCTTTGTCATTAGCAATGCCTTTATTGAATGACTCTATCATTTCATCCACCTTTTCCTCGAAATTCCTTTCAATTTTTGCCACCAATTTTGCTATCATTTGCTCCATTCTCTGCTCAGAAGCTTCTTGCATTTTTCTAATTTCTGTTCAGTTTCTTTTCGAGACTCAGCAAGTAGCTTCTCCATTCTCCGATCAGTTTCTTTTCGAGACTCAGCAAGTATCTTTTGGTTTACTACTTCCATTTTTTCCATCATAGCGGCTAGCAACGAATTTATGTCCATTAGGCTGGGAGTTGCAGGGGCCTGTTACTCTCGTTCCTCCTCGTCTTCGAATTCGTAAGAATCGATATCGATGCCCTGATGCTGAAGTTCCTCC
Organism: Sarcophaga bullata; assembly: GCA_005959815.1. NCBI lineage: Eukaryota > Metazoa > Arthropoda > Insecta > Diptera > Sarcophagidae > Sarcophaga > Sarcophaga bullata. The sequence continues at coordinate 24,840 of QOCX01001587.1, read as the reverse complement.
CTTAGCCGCCTTTGGAGCTCATTTTTCGTGCCCGTTGTTGGCAGCTCTAATTTACCCAACTGTCGTTTAAGTCGTTCCACTCTTAGTTCGGAGAGTTTCATTTTTGTTTTTCTTCTTTTATTTATTTATTTTTAGTTTTAGATTTTGCAATCCCACTTCTGACATCAATTGTTACGTTTTTACCTTTTAAAACCGTTTGAAATATGATTATGATTATTATGATATTCGTAGATTGCAAATAAAAATAAAAATAAATTTGTGTTTAATTTTAATTAAATTCTTTATTAATCAACAACTTTTGTGTGCCACTGTTCACAATTGATTCTAACAACAACAATTGCTTTATTTGTTATTCCTTGTTTATGCCCTTTGCAATAAACAATAACAATTATCACACAATTGTTCTGTAGATCTTTGTAACGGAGATCTTCAAACCACGATTGGTTTCTTCACACGCAACTCGTCTTCACACAAGACTGACTGAACTTCTACTCCGATCCTTCATGCTTTGCTTTGCCTTTTATATCACGACGTAAACAGTCTGATGAATGTTCTCGTAGGCGAAGGTTCTAGTCTTCGCCTTCACGAGATTTCTATGAATGTAAACAACATGTTTACATTCATACATGTTTGCTTGCTTGTTGTTAGTGTAGGTTGTTTACTTTCGTCCCTTCAGCGTTGTTGTTGTTTGCTGTTTATGTATTTTTCCCTTTTTCGTTGTATTGATGTTGTTGTTTTATTCTTCTTTATTTGTTAATCAGGCAAACAAGTCCATTGTTTTTGTTTTTGTAGCTTTTGTTTAACATTTTAATGTTAAACGAAGTTACACCATTTCCATTTTCGTAACAATATATACACTAACAATTTGTTCTTTTTGTTAGTGAGAGAACATTCAACATACCATTTGTGTTGCTTTTGTTTGTTTTCCTTTCATTTTATTTTTCGCAATTTGTTTCGATCAGTGTTACGTTCCGCTCGTTCCTATCTTACGTGTATATACATAAATTACATATTACAGCTGAGTACAGTGTGACCATTCACACTAGTAACAAAATTAAAATTTCAATAAAATTGTTCACACAAAATTCGAAAATTAATTTTATTTTCGATTATTGTTATTTATAATAACACAGTGTGTAATATTTAATTTTGTTTTATTAAAACAAAAAGAAAAGAGTTTTCTTTTAAAATTTTGCTCGGTAAATTAGATATTCTATATACCGAAGGCTACGTAACGCATTTTTATTTTAATTTTCTGAGATCAAATAAATTATTCTTGACTCAATTCACTTGTAAATTTTAATCGGGAATTTCAGATTTTATGTGTCCGCGGAGTACTAATTAAATTCTTTTGTCCAAAACAAGTGGATACCAATAACTTCGGATACAATTCGACCAATAATTTATTTTGGTCAATTTTTAAATACTTGTTTTGAGGAATTTCGAATAGGCAAAAATCACAATGACTAGTCGAGGCTCTAAACGCCAAGATTCTCCTTCCAGAGCAGAAAGTTTGGAGAAGTTACTCGCGAAAAAAGCGAAGGTCATAAAGAACATCGACAGAATTCGGCAATCCATTGTAGATAGGACGATTTCACTTAATCCTATGGAGCTTGAATGTCCATTAAATATTTTAAAAACATATATTGATCAAGCAATGAACCTCCAGTCATTTACCAAGCCTTCGGCTGTTGCTTTGCGAAGCATGATTGATACTGCTTCTGCCATTTATGATTCTTTGTTATCAATTGGTGATGGAAAATAGCGAATGCCATTTTAATACATTTAGTGATGTCGAAAGTGGATCCAATCACCGAACCACAGTGGAAAGAACAGTTTGATATCGAGAAGCTTCCACTGTGGTCAGATTGTGAAGCCGCCTTGAATAGACGTTACCAGCATATTTCTGCTGATGAGTCTTCTAGTTCAAGGCCGAAGGTTAACAAACCTAAAAATTAACACTTCAATTTCAGAACCAATCAAATATCACTGAATTGTACGAAACAAATAACGAAACAATCTGTTGACAAATGACTATTTTGCAAATAAACGCATCACATGATTGGCAATTGCCCTCCTTTCACTGCTGAGTCTATAAACAAATGATTTGATGTCATTAAATCTGTGCCAGCATGTATAAATTGTTTGAAGAAGGGACACACAGTTGCAAGGTGTTCATCTTCTAAGTGTCGGATATGTAATGGTTCACATACCACATTACTACACCGATACAATAATAGTTCTAACAATGCATCGATAAACTACTCTGAACAGCCTTCGATTTCTCATGCTTCTGTGAACTATTCGGCGTCAGATGAACGCATAATTATGGCGACGGTTGTGGTAAGAGTAAGAAGTAGTTCTGGCCAACTTGTACCAGCTAGAGCTCTTTTAGATCCCGGCTCTCAACCTAATTTGATAACCGAGGGACTAGATCAACTACTACGTTTGAAAAAAGAAAGAGGCAGATTGATTTTAAATGGCATCGGTGAAACAAATTCATTATCCAAATCTCGCGTCAATTTGACTGTTATCTCGAGTGTCAACTCTACCCAATTCACTTCAAAGTTTTGGGTATTAAAACCAATTATAAATTTGCAACCTGATCGTAAGGTCAATATAGCTAACTTGAATATTCCGTCGAATGTGAAATTAGCTGATCCTTACTTCTACGAGCCGCAAAAGATTGATTTCTTAATTGGCGCAGGGCCTTCCTTTGACTTAATGTGTGTTGGCCAAATCAAATTGGGCCCGAGTCTTCCAGTTCTTTAAAAGACTTCACTTGGGTGGATTATTACTGTTAGATACAATCAGTCAAAGGACTCTTATAACTCGAAAGTATTTCATATAAATACTTCAATAAACGAGAGTAATGTTGATTCGATCGTTCGAAAATTTTGGGAGTTAGAAGAACTTCCAACCGAATCAACTGAAATTTATTCTGAGGAGCATAAGAAATGTGAGAACGAGTTCAAGACTTCAGTACGACGTCTTACGTCGGGAAGATTTGAGGTTTCTTTACCTTTTAAATCTGGCCCTAAACTACTAGGATCTTCGTTTGAAACTGTCAAACACAGTCGCCACGAGACTACTTACTGCTATGTCCAAAGTTGCTCTACTCAAGTTTAAATCACTTCCCAGACTTGAGCTATGTGCCGCACATCTTCTATCTAAATTATGGAACAGAATTAAGCGCCTGGTGAACTTCAAAGTAGATGATGTTTATTTCTGGACAGACTCCGAAATAGTACTGCATTGGGTAAAAACGCATCCATCCTCTTTGACGATTTTTTTTATCAAATAGAGCTGCTGAGATTCAGGAGTGGTCAGACCAAGTTTCGTGGCGCCACGTGCCTGCTAAGCAGAATCCAGCTGACATTGTATCAAGAGGATCTGATGTTAAGGATTTGAAAAACTCAATATTGTTTGAAGGACCGTCGTTTCTACTAAACGACAGTTCCAAATTTCCTGTTAATGAACATTTTGCGTTAACAGAGGTTATTGGAAACAAGAAAGGTGAATGTATTCCTTGTAGTAGAGGGGGCATCTAAATGTCTACTGAATGTGATATTACGGTACTTTATATATAAGAAGTTACTGCCAGTAACTTGTTTTGTACTCAGATTCATCAATAATCTGAAGAAACGAAAGTCGAATCAAAGTATCATACCTACTGCAACGGAAATGAAATGGTCGTTTGATCGTCTTGTCGGATCTATCCAGAAATCTAACTTTTCTGAGGAGACTTCTAAATTACAGAAATCTCTGATCTTACCGTCGAACATACAGAGACTGACACCACTCATTCATACATTCACTGAAGAAGAGAGAACATTTTCACTATTAAGGGTAGGTGGGAGATTGCTTAATGCAAACTTGCCATATGATGCAAAATTCCCACTTTTATTACCGAAGAAAAATGATTTTGTCACACTTTATTTGAAACATCTTCATTTTGAGAATTGCCATGCTGTCACAAAGGCACTCATTGCTCTCGCCAGAGAGTGAATCTGGCGAATCAATGCCAAGGAAGAGTGCAGCAGGATTGTTCGCAAGTGTGCACATTGTTCCCGCTATAAGCCAAGACTTATGTCCCAAATAATGGGATATTTGCCCACTAATAGAGTGACAGCTACCCGGTCATTTCTTATCGTCGGCGTAGACTTCTGTGGTTCCGTTAATGTCTCTTCGAGAATTCGTGGTCGACCGCCTTTGAAAATGTATATAGCAGTCTTCGTATGTTTCACGTCTAAAGCTGTGCATATAGAGTTAGTTTCAGATTTATACACTGATTGTTTTCTTTTATGTTTCAAAAGGTTCGATGCCAGAAGAGGTCTTCCAAAGGAGGTGCTATGCGACAACGCAACCAACTTCGTAAGAGCCAGCAACGTCCTCAAACAGCTGCAGCAAGAGTTGGGCAAGAGTTAACCCGCCCTCTAATCTTACGCAGCGTCGTCCGGGGTGAAGTTCACCTTCATACCACCTCAGGCGCCGCACTTCGGAGGGCTGTGGGAAGCAGCTGTCAAGCAGGCGAAGTTCCTGTTTCTGCGCGCAGTGGGCAATGCATCACTTACACAAGAAGAGACGGAGACGATGCTCGGAGAAACAGAGTCGGTGCTCCACAGTCGGTTCATCGCACCGCTGTCTCCAGACCTCAACGACGGAGAGGCGCTAATTCCAGCTCATCTGCTCAAAGGAGGGGGACTGCGTTCGCTGCCGCTCTAATCCGTAGGCGACAGGAAAATTAAAGAGCCCCAATTATGGAAGCGCTGGCGACTATTTTGCGGACTTAAGCAGACGTTTTGACAGGCTTGGTCTCGAGACTACGTCCTGGGTCTGCAAGGCAAGGCCGAGTGGACGAGTGAAACGCCCAATCTTAAGCTTGGCCAGGTAGTAATAGTCCACGAGGACGATTGCCCGCTACAACATTGGCTGATCGGGAGAGTCGTCAGGGTCATCGATGGCGAAGACGGCGAGATCAGAGTGGCGGAGGTCGCAACACGCAACGGCGTCTATAAGCGCCCAATACATAAACTGGCTCCTTTGCCAATTGATTGAAGACTTTCAGACCTTCAATGGGGGCGGAATGTTGAGCCATCAATGATAATGATAATGATAATCATCATCATCTTTATCATTAGCACCATCATCATCATTATCATCACCTTTATTTTACCTTATTTTATTTATTTATTTTATTGTTATTCTTACTTTGTCATAAATATGTATCACATTAATGTTGATAACATTAATGTAAAGTTAAGGTCAATGAATATATAGAAAGTAGACTAAGATAATTGCTGAATAGAATTACATTGTTAGGATTAAGTATATAAATATGAATTGCACAGTTAGAGTTAAGTGCATGGAATGTTAGGCTTAAGTAAAAATTGAAATAAAGGAGTTAGTTCGTAATAATAATCGAACTCGATCGGTAAATTTTTTTGTTAGTAAAGGGTTTGGCCTTCGAAGTCATTTTTTAATGTCCCATCTTAAATTTTAAATTATAATTTAATTAATTTAAATGTTCTTAAAAACTATTAGGAAAAACAGGCTTGTTCTTGTAAAACAAGCAATATCGCTTGCTTGTCTTTTTATATGGGAGACAAGAACAAAATTGAGTGCTTTTGTTTGCGTTTTCCATGCAAACAGACAGGCAAGTGGAATTGTTTGTCTTACAAGAACAAGCCCTAAATTTAACTGGAGATTCTTAAACTTGAGTTTAATCTCGCACTCAAAAACTGGCCCTTAATGAAATAATTACTAGCTACTGTTAAGGTAATTCTTAATATTCTCTGATAGGATTTGCACTGCATTATAGTCATTGTAATGTGTTAAAAACTGGAAAATCTGATGTGCATTATAATATATATGTGTGGAGAACTCTATATTAGTGAATTTTTTAAAAAAATTTTGTGATTTTAATAAGAGGTGTAGGAAATCAGAAATTAATCATTTAAAAACCAATAGCGTCGTGTCAAACTGAATCAAATGCTGATTTTACATCTAATAACACTTGCTCATTGATTTTCTGTTAACAAAATTAGTTTTAATTATTGCTCAGTTCACAGGACTTTGTATCGCCTATGTTGTATTGAATACATATTTTGTTTGTGAACGCTTAGTATTATACTGTATTGTGTATTTCGTATTTCCAAGGTCCAAAAAGCTATAACAAGAAGAAGTCGCAAAATCAAAAAGTCTTGTTGAGTAGTACTCAAAAATATTTGTTTTATATTCCTCAAACCTTGTTTTATTAAACAAAAGCGGTCTTTTTAATTTTTTCACACAAAATCATTGATTACTCAAATATGTTTTAACCTATTATCAAAATCCAAGGTTTTTGGAAAAGGGGAGAGATGAGCCTTTAAAACGGTATACGTAAACATGTGGTTCAAACCTCCATGTTATAAGTTTTGATCAGGTAAACTTTGAAAAGAATATTTTTTTCTTACTTTTTCAAGTTTAACCATTCTTAATTGCAAAATGGAATTAAAAAATGTGAAATAAGTGATGACATATTTTCAGAGTGTTATTGTTATTATTTGTTAATCATGTAAACAAGTCCTTTGTTTTTTGTTTTGTAGCTTTTGTTTAACATTTTAATGTTTCCATTTCCATTTTCGTAACAATATTATGTATTTGTTTTATAAATCAGTTTGTAAAAGGCTACTCCACCCTATAAGAAATTACGTACTCCATGCTAAGATTTGTGTAGAAGAGCGCGGATAGTATAGTGTAAACTCCATGTCCTCATCTAAAATGCAAAAAGTTTAAGCAACAAAAAATTCAAAATCGAATTTTTAATTTATGATGATGTAATTAAATATTAGTTTTAATTTAATTAAAATTTCACTCCCATATTTCCAAAAGTGCCATTTTTAATTAATAAAGTCAAACGGCAGCAACAACAATACCAACAATTGTATTAACGAAAGTGCCGTAACTACTCCAAAATTGCAACAACATTCAATACACGAAGAATACAAAATGAAATACAAAGTCAGAAGAAATTAACCTTAATATAATAGATATATCATATAATCGACCCTATTGTGCCGATGTCTTCCCCGAACAGCAGCAGTAAGTCTTACTTCCACCAACTCAGCAGTCTGATTCAATAGGAGGTCGGAGTGGAGCCAATATAGCAAATAATGCCCTAATTGGGTCAGAGCCCACTGAATATCAGAACATCTGACTGCTTGCGCACTCTGACTATTGGCTGACAATGGTATTTTTGTTTTTACATCATCCACACACCATAGAGCAAGGTTGGTTCCACCACGGCCCGACTCTATTTCTTGCCTACATCCTCCATGAGAACTTGGGGTAAAGAAAGATCCACAAATACTTAACCCTCTTGGATAAGGAGAGTTTAACCCCATTAAGGATTAGAAAGTTTATCGGCTGGTAAAAAGCCTTTATTGCGTTTTAAGAGGATTGACACATAAACTACGCGATGAGCAGCATTCTGTTCTAAGTTTTTTAGCCTGATTACATCTCGAAGGGAGACTGTGTGGATTGAAGTCTGATAATAGTCAGATTATCCACATAACCGTAGACCTTAAACCCATGTAGCTGCAGATCTTCTAAGACGGCCCTGTACTACGATATTCCAAAGCAAACGTGAGAGAACACCACCTTGCGCTGTGCCTCCCTTTCCATATGAAACTCACCTAGAGAGTTTAATTCTTCTCCTGGTCACAAGTACAGTAAAAAACTTTGTAACACGCCCTCTAACAAAAGATGTTAGACTTATCGACCTGAGATCATATGCAGTGGATATCCATGGTCTCTCAGATTTTGGGATGAAAACGACCCTATCCTCTCTCCACTTAACAGGTACTTGAGACATGCATGATAAATTTTCTGCAGCCAGGGATTTGCTGCATTAAGTTTTTAAATTTACGTAATTTTCGTTTGTAGCCACTCTAATCGTTCGTTAGCTTACTCTAATTGAACAACCTCCAACATCCGCCCCGCAATGATGCAATTTCAAAGTTCAACTAATGGGTTTTTTCTTACCGCTTGGAATCCTCTCCCTGCAGGTTAAACGTCGCCATGATTTTCACGGAACACAACTAAAGACAGTCATTTTCTTGTGAAGAGATTGACACTTCGTTTGATAAAATTAGATAAAAATTTCCGTAGTTATTATTTAAATAGTATAATACAATTAAATGAACTTTCAGATCAAAAAATTTCAAAATTTTTGATGGACCGCTAAATGTGTCAATTTTACGCTTGGGCGACTAGTGGCTACAGGCGGCTAATATTTATGTTGTCTGCTAATATTATTTCGCCTTGCGCAAACATTGGACAACTTCTGGTGGTCGCTCAAACGTGATACTGACACATTTTCCAATAAACAATCAAGATCCATCAAAAACTCTCAAAATTTTTTAACTAAAAGTTCATTTGAAAGAAAAAAATATATATGAAAAATATAACGCGACTGTTATACTCGTTAAATGATAACTACAGCAATTTCTATTCGATTTTATCAAACGAAGTGTCAATCTCTTCTTAAGAATATACTTTAAAATGTTACCATTTATTCCATATTTTTAATTAAAGTTACTGGTATGAATGAGCAAACTTAAAAATATATGAAAAAATTAGTATTTGCCAAGTTATCCTTATCAAACCTCATAGAATATTGAGTCGAATAATATATATATGTATATCGTTTTACAGGCTTATCCCTCCCCTTTCTATGAAAGTTTAAATTTGTGACATTGATTCTGATATGTTTATGTAATCAATGAATTTGTGTTTAAGTTCAAAAAAACAGTTTTTGTCGAATAAAATAAGTTTGGAGCGTTCGAGAAATAAAAGAAAAGTGTTTCTGAGTTCTATTCATTTCATTTTTCATTTCATTTTTTCTTGGTTTAACCTAAGATTAAACGTAAGATTAAGTAAACTCAAAAACTGAATACGAAGATTAAAGTTAACTTAATCGTTAATCTCGCCCTCAAAAAATGACAACGTTTTTCACAATAATTTGCTTTTGGATAGAACTAAAGCAGCTGAATACGATTGATATTTAAGTAAAGAATAATTTTTTTTAATACAATTTGTCAACTACTTTCGACAACGATGAAACTCAAAAACTGAATACAAAGATTAAAGTTGACTTATTGAAAGCGTTAATTTTGCACTCAAAAAATGACCCTAAATGGCAAGGAAATAGAAATATTGTTATGTTCCCCAACATTCTTTACGTTTTAAAATACTTCAAAATAGGATCAAAATAGGATCATTAGTTAAATATTTAGGTTAAATAGATTTTAAACTTATTTTTAAAAAATATATTGCCTTACAACGATTATGATACAGCCCGAATATATTCGGAAATCTTAGCAGACAATATTACGAATTCTAAATTTATTTTTAAAAATATATTGCATCGATAAAATAAATACAACCAAGAAAATATTTTTTTGTTAATAAAAAAAGAGAAACTTAATCGTGAAAACAAAATAACTATGGTTAACAATGTTTTATGCGGCTCCGGTTTAGGCAAAAATTGTGATATGTGAAATGAAATCCTTATAAATCCTTCAAAATAAGTTACGAAAAATGATGTATAACCTTCCGTGTCATATTCAAATATTGCATAATATTCACGATATCCAAATATTAGACGTGAAAATACAGCGACAAAAACATAATTTCGACCCACAAAGAAATAAAAAATGATATCTATTATCACGATATCAGAATATTAACAATTAGGCGTCACATTTAGACTAATTTTTTTTATTGAACTTTCTTCTTTTTTAAAGATTTTTTTCTAAATTTTTTTCTCACATATCAATTATAGTCCAATAAAACTAAGCAAAAAAGTATTATATTTGAGTACATTAGATAAAATTAATTTCTGTACATAATGTTGAATTTACTTTCCATGCGATTTTGTGATCCAAAATTAACCGCAGGTAATGATGATAGAGAAGTTGAATCTCTTCGATAAAGTGGTTACCTTGCGTTGTCTGGTGAAAATGATTAAATCCGTTTATTGATAAATTTATTAGCAGCCCGTATAACAGCTTCCGAGTGAGCGCTATTGAAAGCACCTTCCAAGTTCATGGCAGCCAGCTATTAGTGAATAATGTTTATACACCAGAAATGTCTTATCCCGAAATCAGTTGGCTTTCTACTGATCTTTGCCCTTTAGTTGCCGGTTTAACATTTCCTGGATATATTGCCAATCTTTGCTCTGGAGAAACACTTTTACAATCTCATTTCAATTTTTCCTTACGACCTACAGTGAGTTAACCGAGTAGAATTTCATTTACTTTTGACAGCTTTGGATTGCAGTTCTCCAAGTATTGCAATGCCTCGAATGTTCTTTTAAAATCGAAAAAGGAGGACGTTCGGAAGTAACTATTTTATTGCCTGAATTGGGATTTGCAAGTCCACCACTCTGCCACGTTAAGGCTTTTGTCCATCATTCCCTCTATATAGATTAAGTTTTTATAAAAAGGGAGGCTTGTTTACTTACCCTTGAAGGTTGAGCTTTTTATTAGTGATATTATCCTCATTTTGCTCATTTTATTTATAATTCAAGTTGCTATATTGAAAATAATATATATAATATGGCAAATTCAAACAAAAACTTAACCTTAAAAGTTACAGGTAGAATAGTCTTCAATTTAGCTTAACGCTCACTTCTGCCTTATTTGCCACTTATAATAATTAAAGACAATTTATCTGCCCATTAAAATCCTCCCTTTACAACGGCAAGTTGTAATAATGGTCCTTAGAATCATTACATTAACTGTTCTCCTATTGAGAAATATACATTCTTCCTCTTGAGACGTCTATAGCTTGATATGCGTTCCATCAATAAATCCAATTATCCCATGTATATGAAAAAAATAACACGTTGACGCTTGCACTTTATTTTCCATTATTTTAAGTGTCATTGATTGCCGGTTTTTATGGTATTGAGTACTCGCCAATTGAATAACGAAATTGTACTCCGACCTAACCTAATTTCTAAATCTTTCCCTGAAACATGATGCTGCTTTAGTAAAACCATAATGAGATAAATACAACCTTACGTATAACTCCTTTAGTTTGGCACTTTATTTGTTTCTCTACTAGAAATGAATGCCCGAAACTAACACATACGAGACTTACTTACTACTCCACATGTAATTTTTATTTGATTTTTGTGTTTCAGAATTGTATTCCTTAATTCATCAAAAACACACCATTGGTGACTGTCAAATGACCGGTAATTTAATAATTTCAGAAATTCAATCATAAATCACAAATCAATAAAAAATGTATGGCGTCTTAAGATTAAAATTTTAATTGATTTCTTTGTGTCAAACACAATAATAAAATATCTCAACTGAACAGACGTGTTTTAATTGCGCTCCGCTGTAATTTTTAATATCTATTAATTTTTCTCGATACTAAATTACATTCTTAAATACAAAACATAAACAAAACAAAATAATCAAAAATACCAAAACTAAATAATAAAATAAACAATGATTATAACAAAAATAACAACAAATTAAAGCTAATATATAGAAGTTAACACGCTCCACACATTGTGTGACATACCATTTATCCAACATGCTGACACAACGATCATTGAACTTTAATTTAGATATGCTGATACTGCACGCAGACTTGTAAGAATAATTTAAGTGCAAATAGTTTGTTATAAATCAATTGTACTTCTTCTAATTGCGAAGACTGAAATAAAAGTAACTAATTAATAACATTAGTTTTATTTCTATAGCAAGGGCCAAGGGTTGGCCCCAACTTTAATTTTTTAGTGTTCCCTCTGGGGAACACGCTAACGGGCGCCTAAAATATGCGGGATCCTAAAATACCTGACTTGAACGAATAAGTTCTGAGATTCCTACGGGACACTCCAGAACATTATAATAATTATGTGAAAGCAGAAATAAAAATGATGAAATAAAATCAAAAGGCTGGTGTTGGAATATCAATCTGTATTCATTGCCGTATTCATTAGAATTCTGTTTAAATTTCCAAAGCTGTTAAAAAATACAAATTAAAAGGCTGGTGTTGGAATACCAATTTGGTACTGCCGCCGTATTCTTGACAATATGGTTTAAATTTCCAAAGGAAACGTATAGTGAAAAATTCTTTAAATAGAAAATTAATTTTGAAATAAAATTATGAAATATTTTTGAAATAAATCCAATATGATTAAGATTGAAAATGAAGAAAAAAATCCAAAAATGATTATACAGTGGCTGTTCAATAAAATAGATTCACCATGATCTAACATCTTTGAGACCAATAACACATTAGAAAAATTCGATTACTAATTTTTATTTCGGTGAACTTATAGCATAAATAACATAAAAAAGATATAAGTTCAAAATATCGAAACTAAAAAATTATGTATTCATCAATATTGTTCAAATCAGCAATTTTTTCCTGTTCAAAAAATAGATTCACTGAGCTTGGTGTTCTAAAAAAGTATTTTTAGCATTTAAACTAAATAATTCTTTTTAATTACAGTTTATTTACATCAGTACTTGGTGGAATAGCCCTTATTTTTAATTTCTGCTGAGCACCGATTTGGCATAGAGTCCACAAGTCTCTGAAATGTTTCTATTGGAATATTTTTCACCGCTTCTTTCACTAACTCCCACAACTGTTTTTTTTAAATGTTTTTTTCCTCGGAGAGCTGCTCTGACAATTTTCTATAGATTTCCGATAGGATTTTAGTCCGACGACCGATTCTGAAACAAATCTTATCGAAACACCCATGTAAGCGGCATTTCCCATTCGGCGTAGGGCATAATGACGTCGTTTAGTATATTGGTATAATAAATGGCATACATTATTCCTTCTATTATAAATAGAGGCCCTGTGCTATTGTAGGAAAAACATGCCCATACCATTACACTTCCTCTCCATCATGTTTAATGGTTTCTGTTGTGCATTACGGAAGAACTTCAGTGTTCGGGGGTCTTCTTAGAGTCTAACTGCTTCTGTCAGAGTTAAACAAATAAACTTCAGTTTCGTCTGACCATAAAATATTTGTCCACTTATGCATAGACCAATTTGTATGCTGTTTTGTAAATTATAATCTTTTGTGTAGGTTTTGTTTAGACAACAATGCAAGTTTTCTGCTACTTTTAGCTTTTAAATTATTTCTCAGTAAAACAACCCTTCTAATTGTTGGAGTGTAAATTTAAAGGTAACATTCATTTTTATTCGCAGCAGAGGTTGCAAACGGGTCTCTTTTTACATGACGCACAATTTTTCTTTCCATAAGGGGTGTGATTTTTAGTTTTTTCCTCTAGTTTCTGCCTGAAACTTATAATTTATTGCGTTTTTGGAGCATTTTATAGGAATAGCAGCAATTTTTCTATAGCTCTTGCCTTCGTTAAGAAGTTTTTTTATTATTCTCCTGACTTCAGGACTGCAGTGTTGGCCTATGTCCATTTCAAATTCTAACGTTTAATCGTTGACATGATTTTTTAATATTGTTAAAAATCAATCAAACTTATCAATCAAACTTACTTATATTATTAGTACGATTACTACCAAACAACGGATTGTAAATTAAAAAATTCTATTACTTTTTCTAAAAGAAGAGTGACGCTTCAAATTTTTGAAATATAACTGGATTATATTCATAAGAGATCAGTAACCAAAGTGCAATAACTTTTTTACATATAATTCTTTGTATAAGGGATTTAGATATAGTAAACTTTTTGGAGAGCAGATAGATAGATTTATTTTTTAAACAGCACTGTATATTGAAAATTTAAATAATTATTATCGAAGCAATAAAAAAATTAAAATAAAACGTTAGTAATCTTATTTTGAAGAATTTAGATGTGAAATTATTTTTATGAAAAATTTAATTTTTAAACGAAATTTCTCACAGTTTTCTTTTTGGTTTTAGAGTAATGCTATTGCTGTAAGTGACCATAGTGAATCCAAATATACAAAGCAAAATTAAATAACCAAAGGAAACCAAAAAACCAACGATTAAACAACGTTCCTAATTAACAAGTGGTGAGTTTTAACTTTTTATTATTAATATTTTTTGATATGGACTCGTTGACTCAATCAGTGACGGAATTGTCAGGCTCGGTAGGAGCCCTGATGAACGAGTTAAAGAAGGCCGATAACCGTATCCGTACTTTAGAAAGATTGAACGCTCAACCCGTGATCCTTCGGCCCATTCCTTTACGTGGTCCTATTTCGAAGGACGACTTAAAAGAAATAAACAGACTTCCAGGCTCGGTAATGGAAGTTCAAGTTTTTGAGGGAGATCCTTCTAGTATGTGTCTTGGATACATACCGTTGAGGGTATCCTAAATGATTACGAAATTGTGCTTGGAAAACCACTTTATAGGGCGATTTTAAAAAGTATTAGGGGTAAATTAGAGGTAGTGCAGACAGTGCGTTAATTTCGCACAACATTTTTGACGACGATTGGTCGGCAATCAGGTCATGTCTGTCACTCCATTACGCGGACAAAAAAGACATTAGGAAGCCAGAACATCAGCTCGAACAATTAACACAATGGAACTCTAAATTAGATTAATTTTACGTGAAGGTCAACCACCAATTTTCATTAATAATTAACAAGGTAAAAACTGAAACTTATTCAAACGAGACGGTGGACGCGTTAATGGAAACTTACAGGAATAGGGCATTGGACGTTTTTATTAGAGGGTGATAATATCTCGAATGACAATAGTACAGAAATCAAAGAGTCTGCCAGAAGCATACACGGCTTGCCTGGATATACAAAATCTTAAGTACAGAAATCATCCTATACATCACTCAAATATGAGGAATTTTGTAACTGTGCCGACTAGCACAATGAACCAAAGAGCTAGTCCTCCGAGATTGTCACCAAAAAGGTCGAATATGTTTGAAGGTAGAAATCATCGATTCGGAGCAAAACCTTGGAACCGTTCACCGCCTGCTGAAAAAATATATGTCGACTCGTCCGTGCAAACACTTCACGTCAATTATATGAATCCACTTCAAAATATCAATTCCTTCAAGAGGAAATATGAATCTGATAAATTCCGCCCTAAGCACCAGCGAATGTTTAACATTGGAACTAGAGGTAACGACCATGAACCTATGAGAAGAGGCGATAATGGAAAATATTCACCTAAACATTCGGAACAAAATGCAAACTTTATGGACCAAGCCTATCCAACGTACCTTACATAGAATACATTGGTAACGATGGATTGACACTAAAGATTCTCATTGCTACTGGCGCAAATAAAAATTTTGTTAATCCTTCCCTTTCAAAAAGCTCTATAAAACTGTCTAAACCATTTCCTGTCCAATCTGCCGGAGGTGAATTTATGATCACTGACAATTTTTGATCACGGACAATTTTTCTCGTATGTGGGAAACAATACCTTATTAACTTTTTTCGTGTTACATGTATTAGATTCGTTTGATGGCATTATCGGTGATGATACCCTTAAAGAACTAGAAGCCGTAATTGATAGCAAAAACCATGTGCTTACAATTAAACCCAATGTGAAACTTTCATTATTTGAAAAGGTTTCGAAGCAAATTTATCCCATAAGCGAAAAACACCTTTCCGAAATTGTTAGAAATAAGTTACAATTCTTAATTAGAAAATATGAACCACTATTTGGACCGTTAGATAACAGGGAGGTTGCCGGAACAAGTGTAAGAGCTTAAATGAACCAATTTATCCATCTTGTATGCGGGAGGAAGTGGATCGGCAAGTGAATTAACTACTTACGGGAGGAATTATTCGTCCATCAAGGAGCCCCTATAACTCTCCGGTATAGATTGTGCCGAAAAACCATAAACCAAATGGCGAGAAGCAATATAGGATGCTTATAGAATTCAAACGATTGAACGCTGTGACAATACCTGATGCTTATCCCATACCAATTAATTAATTACACTCTTGCAAGTTTAGGAGCTGCTAAGTTCTTTACAACCATATATCTTACCTCTGTATTCCATCAATTTCCAATGAGGGATGCACACATACCTAAAACAGAATTTTCCATGATGAACGGTAAGTATGAATTTTTGAGACTTCCATTTGGTCTAAAAAATGCACCCGAAATATTCCAGCGCATAATAGATGATGTACTTAAAGAATATATTGGAAGGATATGTTACGTGTATTACTATGATATTGTAGGATTCGGTAAGGACGAAGAAGAACATTTGAAAACGTGCATACGACATTGACATGATGCCTCCAGAAACCTTGAAGGAGTTGAAAAGTTTCCTTGGAATGACTACATACTTACGGGATTACGCTCAAGTTGCCAAACCTCTAACGAATCTCACGAGAGGGGAAAATGCCCAAATAAAAGTGAATAAATCCAGGAAAGTGAAAATTAAGCTTAACGATGTTGCAATGAAAGGCTTTACCCATCTAAAAGAACTTCTTGTCTCAGCAGATGTTTTGGCCTTCCGCGATCTTGACAAACCGTTTAATCTCACTACTGATCCATCCGACTCCGCCATAGGAGCAGTTTTGTCTCAGGGCGAAAATGGTAAGGATCGACCCATACCCCTCATTTCGCGGTTCTTAATAAAACTGAAGACAACTATGCAACAAACGAGAAATAGATGCTCGCAATCGTCTGGGCCTTAGATAATTTCAGATCTAATCTTTACGGCGCAAAAAAGATTCGCATTTATACCGACCACCAACCTCTAACCTTTAGCTTAGGATCCAGAAATTACAATGCCAAACTTAAGAGATGGAAAGCTAGGATTGTGGAGTATAACCACGAGCTTATCTATAAGCCAAGCAAGTCCAACATTGTCGCGAATTCCTTATCAAGACTAAGGACTGAAGTTAACATTGTCTCAAATCCTGGTACAGACAATCCGATTAGAGAAGATTCTGTCACAGATACTGCCAGTGAGGGTAATTGCAGAACAATAACTGTGAGTGAAGTAGGTACATCTTTAGGTACGATGCGCAGTGCGGAAAAAGATAGTACAGATCTTATTCAACATGTTGAAGCCCCTTTAAATGTCTTTAAAAACCAACTTGTTATAAGAGAGGGCAAGGAACTGTACTGCTTCTAAAAAACTCATAAAGAATATTCACTTCATTATATTACTTTGGACAATATAAGAAAAGATAATTTGGCATAAGTTCTAAAATCACATCTGAATCCCTCAATGATTAATGGGATTAAGATTCCTGAAAATCATCTGGCTCTACTTTAGGAAGTTTGTTGCGAGCATTTCCTGTACTACAGAATAAGAATTACTCAGCGGTTGGTTGAGGATGTCGCCAACGAAGATAGAATTTGCAGTATAGAAACAACTCATAAAAGAGCTCACAGAAATCCTGTCGAAAATAGGCAGCAATTTTTAGAAATTTATTATTTCCCTAAAATGACAAGCATAATTAGGGAATACACTAAGGCTTGCGATACATGTCGGTTGAACAAATATGATATCAAATATTAATCCAAAAATCAAGGATACTCCTATGCCTAAGTACCCTTGTGAAATCCTTCATTTGGATATATTTGAAATCCAAGGGCACAAATTTTTAAGTTGCGTTGACAAATTTCCAAAATTTGCCAAGTTCTTTTTGATTAAAAATAAATCAGCAGTGCCTTTAAGACACAAAATTACGAAGTTACTACATTACTTCACTGTCCCTAAAATCATTGTTACAGACAATGAAAAAGGATTCCTAAGTCCTCTGGTCTCCATTTACATCAGAAGTTTTGGAGTGCAAATATACCAAACACCATCTCAGAGAAGCGAAGTAAATGGTCAAATTGAAAGACTGCACTCTTCTATTATAGAAATTTTGAGATGACTGCAAAGAGAGGTTAGAAACACAAATACCAAAGACATGGTTTACATTTCCGTGGATCATTACAATAACACCATTTATTCTGTAACCGTGCGATATATTCTTCAATAGGAGCCAAAGAATAAACTATCAAAATGTTCTGAACTTCCAAAATAAACTGCTCCATAATATTGGAAAAAGGTTAAAAAATGATCAAGACAGAAAAAAATTACAGAATAAACAAGAAAAGGCACGATCCAAGGCGTTATGAAAGTGGTAATGTAGTTTATCAGGCATGTAACAGATTGCGATTGGAATGGGTTTGATTTCGATTTTCTTTTAGGTTCTTCAGATTCCGAACGATTTTGTTCATTCCAAAAAATTAAAAAATTGCTACTTTTCAAGTAAAGTATGGCAGTGTAGTGCATGACAAGAGAAAAAATAGTGAATAAAAAGCAGAACCAAAACAAAAGAAGAAAAAGGCGCTAATATAAATATGTATCTTCATTCAAATAAAAAAAATTTAAAATTTTATCTTTCAGTTTGACTAAGTTTTATTAATATTTTTCTTTAATAAGTCATCAAAAATATGAAAGTTGAAGTGGTTTCATTCCGAAGAAATTTATCGTTTTTTAAAGACTCGACTTTCGGAATTGAAACCACTTTCGATCGGAATTGCGTTCTGTGACATGGCTGTATATTCGGAATAAATAAATTAATGCTAAACAGAAGCCTCTGTACAAGCGCGAAGTAGTAAACCGAGACAATAGGGTAACAATAGCGACTGACACAGGAAAAAAATACGCAAGAATATTCCGTCGTAACTCATCCACTTGGTAAGTGCAATCTGAAATTTAATTTTAATTGAATGAAACCATGAAATAAAATTAAACATTATATTTAAAGAAATATACAAAATTGAACTAAATAAATATCAAATTAATTTGATGTTAATTAATTGATTTATATTAATATTTTGAGAATTAAAGAATATATTGTTCTGTAATATTAAAAAAATTAACACATTTGTAAAATTGCATACATTTCTATTGTATTAGAAATCAATTTAATTGATTGTTGAAAATTTTATTGTATCAATACTAAAATATTACTTTATGTCAATAAAATTATACTAAACCTTTGAAAAAAATGACTTAACTTAATGAAATGGTGGGTAACAGGAATTGTTGTCAAAGTTCTACTCCTTGCCAAGTATTAATATCAAAAAATTAATTTACTTTATTGCTAAGATCTTTCTAATTCCATTTTATATTTCTTAAACCGTGAGATAGACTTGTACTAATTCCCATTGTATTTGGATTCAACATATTCAAATATGATTGTCCACTGGTAACGATGGAGCACGGAAGCGGCTGGATTCTTAATTTTTACTTTAAACTTGTACACAAAATTGCTTTGGATGAATATCATAAGGCATTGATTACCATTGAGGATGATATAAAAGAAATGGTTAAAAGTCCTATGAAAACTATCATATAATTCCACTTAAACATCACCAAACTAGGACTGAACGAGTTACAGGGAAATAAGGAAAGGAAACCTTGTTCTATACTGGTTCGGATCAGCATGGAAATGGATTGCGGGGTCACCTGACGCAATAGATTGGCAATTCATTTTGAAAAGCCAGAAATAAAAAATAACAAATAATAATAATCAGTATATTATTAATGAGCAAATCACACTCTTGCTATATTAAGTTATTTTAATTAATTGTTGTGTAAGAATAATTTAAGTATAGTTTGTTATAAATCAATTGTACTTAATTAATAACATTTGTTTTGTTTCTATAACAAGGGCCAAGGGTTGGCCCCAACTTTAATGTTTTAGTGTTCCCTCCGCGGTACATGTTAACTTAGATATAAACAAAACAGAAATATAAACATAAATAAAAAAACAACAAGAAACAACAACCGGTTTTCAGTGCAATGGATAAATCAAATGCGTCTGTGCAAAAGCGAATACCAAAATTATTTCGTGGTTCTGAGCAGGAATCCCTTTCAAATAACACAAATCCTCCCTTAAGGTAATTGGTCAGAACAACCCTTCAGTTGTGTTAATTTAAAATCATAAGTGGCGGGACCTATAGTTTAAAGTCGACTCCAAATAACAGATTTATCAGTCTATCACCGATGTTTTTTCGATGTCTAATTTTTCTATCGTTATATAACTAAATATAATAAATAAATATACATCAAAAAACTAGAAACAACATTTCAGCGCAACGGCACCTACATATGATTACAAAAAAGTTGTCTAAACATCGATGTATCGTTTGCAATCCTCCATCTGATGCATTCGTTCCTGCATTTTTTAGATGATCTAAAACTATGCTATTCTCCTAAATCAACTAAATGCAACCTAAGGGAAACTGAGAAACCATTCCAAAACCTGTTTCTTCTAATTGATGGGAAGGGTCACATTTGTCTTGAAATGTTACATCAGTTCTTAAAGGAACAACCACTTTTACTATTATGAAACACGTCACCTGTAACAAACGTAACTAACAAAACTTTTGACTATTGCCTACCTTATACCAGATTGTTTCAGTACCATTATTTCTGCACAGAAGTCTGCCATAAATCTATCTAAAATTTTTGGCATTTTAAAACTTCAAAAACGTGCTATTATTAAGCCTTACAATTGCGCCTAAAATGGGTCATAAACTCTATTAGAACTTTTAAGAAATTTTAATCCATCAATCCCAATATCAATTAAAATTTTCTCTATCTCCTAAATAATTAAATGATGCGGACTAAAAATAATTTTAAATGCCTAACTACATAAATTCTCCATTTGCAACGTTGGAAATCTTAATCTATTTCCTATTTGTGCTCAAAAGAGCTTTCGCTGACAAGGGCAAATCTTCTACTTCTAACCTGTTTGAAGTGTGTAGTAAGTCTTCTAATGTATGTGATATATTATTCCTAAGAACCCATGATTCATTGCCCTCACGTTTTGTTTCACTGCCTATGTTTGGCTTAAAGTTAATATTTTCTATTAGATGTTCGCTATCAGCCTCTACACTAGTACTTCCTAAAACATCCTTGCTCTCTACTCCTCCTCCATCGATGTATCAGTCTTATCACCGATGTTTTTTAATATAGATGTTTGTTTTTGAAATATCAGTGTTTATTAATATCGACGTTGCATCCCTAATCAGATGACGGTAAAACTTAACAAAATGGTAAAACTTAACAGTTTGCTATTATCGGAAACCAACAGGCAATAGCAACTAAGCTGGAGACTATTGAAGAAAATGTAAGTATCTTGTAATATCACCCTAATATGTTAAATATAACGAGTCTATTTACCGAAATGTTGGCGCAAGCCCAATCACTTTTTGAAGCTAATGTGACAATGAAAAAAATTGAGGGATCAGTAAGTCGCATAACAGGGGAGAAACCTAATGAAATGATGGATGCAGTGGCCGCTTCTTCCCCCCTGAAATCCACTTTTGAAGTAGAGAAAATCGAATTTGAAAAAGAAATTAGAAACCTCAGAATTTGCGCAATCAATGGTAATTACTTAAATTATTTTTTATAAAACAATTTTTAATTTCTAGACAAGATTCTTGCAGAAATTAAAGGGAGTGTCGGAAGACGTGGGGTCGGTAACGGCTTAATGGAGGGGCACAATTGGGATGGCAGGTGAGATAAACTAACGCTGTTCGACAAATTCCTCAGAGGTCTCTTTATTTAATATGTATGATCATGTACTTAATTATTTTTTAATTTTTAGACGTTCCGAACAAAATTTACTCTCTTCCTCTCTCTCTCTCTCTCAAAAAGAGAAACGTCAAACTCCGTACAAAAAAATTATTTCAGAACAAAAATTTTGTTCCGAAACCATGGGTGAATCCAGCTTCATTGTTCTGGTAGGATTGATAGGAACGAGTGATGGCTAGTCATTTTTTAGCGTTAACAATAAGTTTCCTGTTTTGAAGTGTACAACATTGCCATATTAAATATTAATTAAAAATTAATTCTGATATTTGGGAGTTGACAAAATCGATTGAAATTTGTAAAAGGTTCGATCGGAATTGTAAATATGGAATTAAAACCATTCCGATCGGCATGTGTGTCAAGCCCGTATATTTATATACATACATTACATTTTTTGTTGTGTGAATTCAGTGTTTCGTTATTATAAGAAATAATATAAAATAAATCAATATTTTATTCATTTTGTTTTGTTGTCCAATTGAAAATTAAACTAAGTATTCTATTTGATACTACTAAGTTTTTGGTAGTATTTTCATCAATTTAGTTCCATTCCGAAATTTAGATAAAATTCCTAACATATTTTCTATTTTATTAATAACTGGCGCCCAATCTACTACATCACTATTCTTTTATAAAAACTTTTGTAAATTACCGCGTTGCCCTGCTGATGTATAAATTTTTTGGTGCGTTTTGTGACGAGCACTACACTCATTTATAGTATTGTAATATAGTCGGTATTTTTCATCCGACATAAAATAATCTGAATTTCTGAACAAAATCCTGTTCACAAGAACATAGCTGTCTTAATATTATTATAATTATATTATTATAATTTTGTAATGACAAAGTAAAGCGGTAATGTATTGTTCTCGATTTAGTAATTACCCAAAAAAATTTAGATTGCATCAAACAAATTTAGCTTGAGAACAGTTGCCGCCTATATCTATCTCACTTTTCGCCGAATATACTATTCTAAACTCATCTTCCCACTTCTAAAAAGCATCAACAAAATAAAATATGAGAAATATTTCTGGGATTCGACTGACTAAAGGATTGTAATTACCAATTAAGTAGAAGAGTAAGTAAGACACTTAAAATGGGAACTCTCAAGGATTTGATAGGTTACGATGCATTCTAATTAATCTCATTTTAGATTCCCGTCGTGCTTACCACAGATTTCTCAAAGAGCCTCCAACGCCACTGTAGAACATGTTCTAATTGCCGCGTTTATACCAACATATGCCAATCTCTGTATTTTATCCAAATCCATCTGATATGTGTCCGTTTTTGATCTATCTACCCAAGCATAGTACCCGTAAAACACAATCGGTAGCACCTTAATAGTCTAACTGCATTATTTTTGGGCTGTATTCACAATATTTTCCTGTAAGCCTTCTGCATTAATATAGAATGGAGGATTCAATGCTCTCGATGGGAAGATTTTCTGTCGGTTTATAATTCAATATTATTTCCAGGTATTTTCCTTCATTTCCTTGATATTGCCTTAACTAGGAGTAGACTATTCCTTCTCGTAAATCGTAGTGTGATGATTTAGCATGGGGGTCTCATCAGCATGCGAAGATGTCACAAATAAATGCATAGCATTAGCAGTTAATCCTGGCCTCAGACAATAATTCCACACCAAGCTTCAGATTAATAGTGAACGACCCCGACCTTGTGGCTATTGGTAGTGTCTACTTTTTGTTGGTTTGTCTAAATCTTTCAAATTGTATGTCCTCTTGAAATCTCATATTGTCACCTCGTTAAAAGCCAAAGACTCCAGTAATACTTTCATTAATATACAATATCTCAGGAAAATAAGTCACATTAACTGAAAAAAATACCGCATCGATCGCAGCAGTGAGCTTGAACCTAACTATCGTAACGTTCTAATTGTTCAACAACTGCTATGAATACACTTGCTTTAGGACATGTACAAAAAAACGTTTACAGATTGTGTGTATCATAAAATGTTTCTCTTCTTTTGAGCTGAACAAATAGAAAAGGAAATAGAAAAAAAATTTAGTTAGTACAATCAAGAGACTTGGCTGAACTTAATGAAGGATTTAACAAAATGGCCTCCATTCTCTAATAGCAAGAGTTTCGCATCTGAAAATTGTTGCGGTTAAGTTCAAAAGTATGCAGATGAAATAATATCTCTCAGAACTGAAGTTAAACAACAGGAGAATCGTTTTAAGTAACAGTTCCTGCGATAAAATAGATTTTGTTGAAATAAAATATGAGTATAAAGAAACATATTCTTAAACACCTTAGCTAATTAAAAAAAACTAACAAAGATTGGTTTAAACAAATTTTACAGTAATGAAATCTGATATTGTGAAATATTTCATGTTCCCTTTCGCAGTTATAAACAGTGCTTTTACCATGCGTGGATTTGTTTGCATTAAGAAAACTAATAACATACTGCAGATTAATGACATGAGTCAGCTAAATGAGTTTGGTCCAATTACTATTAATGAGTTGGCTATACGAACTAATAACATTGAACACTTTAATAACTTTAACTTTTTTAAATTGTAATTTTCTCTCTTTGAGATCAAAACTCAGAAGAGGACTCCCATTCATCCTGTGCATTATCTTATAATACAGGAAAGATAGTCGTCACTGGTTTTCCCCAAAATAACTTTGTAATAATTCTCATTTTATACAAATCGATCGATTGGCCTTTGAAATTGAAGTTCTGCACCCTACCAACTAGACCATCGGGGCACCTACAAAATGCCATAGAGAAGATGACGCAGTAAGCCTAACTAAGAGGCAGCTAAGTTTCTGCTGCAACCGGTTCTAACTAAAAGTGGAAAGCAATTTGAGAAATTTTAGTCGGTAAATCTGTTAATAATGATTGATAAAAATGTTTCTTAGGATTCTTATACTACAACTTATTTCCATTATAATGTTTATTTTAAACATAATTTTGACGACTAACTTATGTCCCAAAATATTTTTAGGTTTGTACCTTTCAAGAACGTTTGAAATATGAGCCGTAGATTGCAATAAAAATAAAAATATATTTGTTTCAGTTTTCATTTTTTTCTCTATTGTTTCCGCACAATTCTGTGGTCACTGATGTACAACAACAAAAAGTTGCTTTGTTGCTTATTCTGGCTTTACACTGATTTGCGTACGCAATAATTGAATTTACTTCTTAATTTACAATCAATTTCAGCACTCCTTACCAATGCAGGAATCAGCTTCAAATAACTCATAACACTGACAAATTCACGTAACTTCCCCATAGATTATAATGAACTTAAAAAAGAACATAAT
>QOCX01001586.1:7406-21858 GCA_005959815.1 Sarcophaga bullata | reverse complement strand
TAACCTAACCACCAACCACGCTACACTACTTTTGTTGGGGTTTTTTGAACATAAGGTGCAGGTGAATAAAGTCAAAAGCCACTACGGTCCTAAAAGCTAATGTAGTTAGTGCCACCGGTCAAATTTATACTGATTTATGTGCCAGGGTCAAAGAAAATTGAACTTTTCTGATGCGTTTCACCTAGAGAAGCTGTGACTAATAAATGTGAAATGAACGATGCTATATTCGACACATAATGGCATCTGCCTCACAAACACTTTGTTTTATTTAAATTTAAAACTCTTAATGAAAACCCCTTTATAATAAATGGTTTACTATTGGCATGTTGAATTGGTTTTTTTTAGTATAAGCAAAGTAATGTATTTAAGAAACTTGTTTAACTGAATAAATGAAGTGCCTGGGTTGAATTCAAGTCAAGCATGTGGTCTTGTTACTACACCAAGACTTGACCAAATGATTTGATAGTTAATTAACATACTTATGATTCGTTTGACAGTAGAAGTTGTATTACATAAAGAAAGAAATCAAGAAATGTATGAATTGATAAATATATATACGTACTCTGACACTAAACAATCAGAATATTTCTAAAAGCACTACAAAATTTTAAAATTTTTTAATTTTTTAAATTTTTAAATTTTTAAATTTAGATTATAAGCTTTTAGAAAAAACAAAAAAAAAAGGAAAAAAATTGAAAATAATTTCCACCCTTTATTGCCTTTTTCTTTCAGGGTGAAATTGAATGCCGTTGTGAGGGTGAAGCTTTGACTAGAGTGCCACAAACTCTAACGATACCATTGCAACGTTTAACAATTGCTTCAGCTGGTTTGCCACGTTTACGTAATACTGGTTTAAAAGTCTACAATGCCTCATTACTGGATATGTAAGTTACAATATCCCCTTTAAACCAAATGCTCCTTCCCTCTTCCTTATTCTTTAGACACAATTTATTTACTGATGTTAGTCTATAAAGTTCTTTATCAATTCTTTGTTGTTTTATTTATTTATAGAGTATTGACTGACCTTAAATATCTTGAAACTATACAAGATGGGGCATTTGCCAGTTTAAAACTGCTGCGTACTATGTAAGTTTAATGAGAAAAAAAAGAAAATATTGTGGTCACTGCAACATTGTTGCACATAATAAAACATCATAAACATCATTCTCATAAGCATTTCATCATCGTTATCATAATAAAGGTCACCATCGGTTGTGGTTGTGGGAAATTCTGGTGAAAAAAAAAAAAGAAATGGCACAACAGAAAGCCCATTAAAGGCTAGTACAACAAACAGGAAAACTTTCAAGTTGCCATCCTATGCCATCCTATGCCATCCTATGCCATCCCATATTGATATATGCTACACAACACTTCGACTATTGGAATTCAGAGCGCAAACTGCAAAGTACGAAAAACATATCACAACGCATTTTATTTGCTTGCCAGAGCATGGGGTTACCACATACTTAGTCTGTCTTCTGATAATAACCGTTATCCATTTTGTATAGTTTAGATGATATGGCGTTTGTGGATTTTGATGACAGGCTTTGCTGTTATTGATGAACAGCGCTGTTGTTATTCTAGCTTTCTGATGGGTAAGGCAATGGCATCAAAATTGACACTCTCAGAAGTATGAGAGTATTTGGAGGAGATGCTAAACGATTTACTTTATCTGCTAACCATTTCTTAAACATTTTACTGAAACCTTATCGAAGAGGCAGCTATCTCTACTTGAAATTTAATCTATTGTGAGATTTATTAAAGTTTGATGCTGGTTTTCAGCATTGCTCTACGGTAAAGTGCTGATTCTGGTTAATTAGATTGGTCAACCAGATCGTGTCGATTAACTGAAGTATACTGACTCACGTGGTATTACAATGAGCGCTTACGCAAGCTCAAGCCAGCTTTGAATTCAACAAAAATTCCCATCTATTCTATCGTATTCTAGAGCTCTAATGCTTCGGGATTCAAGTTTTAATTGAAGATTCAATATTTGACAATGATGCACTTAAGTATTCTAATCAAAAGCTTGTTTAAAGCCTATCACCATTTTGGTATCACCCTAATGCCACTTTTCGAATTCCTAAACCCTAACATAATTGATGGCAAATTATGTGCCACACAGCTCATGCAATGTTGGATATACTGTACGAGCAATTTGAAGGCATACGTATACCATACCGAGAGATGATGTAACCTAACCACCAACCACGCTACACTACTTTTGTTGGGGTTTTTTGAACATAAGGTGCAGGTGAATAGAGTCAAAAGCCACTACGGTCCTAAAGGCTAACGTAGTAATGCCAACGGTCAAATTTATACTGATTTATGAGCCAGGGTCATAGAAAATTTAACTTCTCTGATGCGTTTCACCTAGAGAAGCTGTGACTAATAAATGTTAAATGAACGATGCTATATTCGACACATAATGGCATCTACCTCACACACATTGTTTTTTTAAATTTAAAGCTCTTAATAAAAAACCCTTTATAATAAATGGTTTCCCTTGGACATGTTGAATTGGTTTTTTTTGTAAAAGAAAAAAAACGAAAATCTAACGACGTTTTCTTCTTAGAATCCTTGCAATTAAGTGTTCATTCATCCTTTTAAAACCAGAGAATTTTAATTACAGGAAAGGCATTAGGAGTCTTAATTTTTTCTGTCATTTTTGTTTGCAGAAATTTCATTAACGCTTCATACACACGCATATAAACTGCATTTTCATTATTTGTTTTTTTTGTTTTCTTTTCAGTTACATTTCTCATGCTCCCAAGTTGACTTATTTATCGAAGGATGTCTTTGAAGGCATTTCAGAAACTATTAAAATCATGTGAGTATAATACAATAAGTTTTAAAGCGATTGTGCATGCCTACATAATTGGTCGTTAACCCCCTTTAGTAGGGATTACAACCTAGTTTATGGAGGCTTTCTCTCAGCAGATTTCTGGAAAAAAATCTAAGAGCAAATAAAATTGCCACGTAAAGTATCTCAAAAAGAAGTCGTTCGAAGTCGACTTTAAACTGTAGGTCCTGCCACATATGTTTAAATTTACCACACACAACATAAGTGGTGTGAGAGGCTAGGTCATAATCCTGACTAAAGGGTTTTAATATTGATCGAAAACTTAATTTTACTTATTTTTTCCTTAAATTATTTAAAAAATCCATTGTATTTGATATTTGAATCGAGATTTTTTACTTTTTTAAGGAGAAATTACATGGAACAGTGTGGACATACAGTGAGTGTCAAAAGAAACTGTACATTGAAAAAAATACACATTAATAAATTACCGTTATTTTTATTTTGAAATGGTTTCAGTTCTAAAAATTAAAAAAAAAAAATCGGAATTTTGCAAAAAATTTTCTGACACTCCTTATGTGGTAATAGTTGAGTTTGGTGATTGAAATTTTCATTTTTGCCTTCAAAAAATTATTTTAAGACTAAATTAAAATGAAATAACAACAACAACAATGTGGTATGCGGTACTGAAACAATGCGGTACTGGAGCTAGTAATTAGCGTAACACTTCATAGAATTTGAAGCAACTTCATCAAAGTGTGAAGTTGGCTGCAAGTCAATAGAAGAACAGATTTTATATTGTGCTGTACTCTGGCTCAGTCTAATACTTTGATTGTTTTCTGAGCCAGTTTTATTTAGTGTACAGGTCCCTTACGGCCTATTTTGATCAGTTTAAGCAGACAATATTGTTAGTTATACCAGATTAACTTATAATTTTTTCCATTTCATCCCAGTAACAATTGAAAGCAAAATTTCGCAAGTGATTTTTCGATTTTCCCATCTGTCTGTCAGGCACCTATTATTCGGTTTAACACATCTTTCCCACAGAAGGAAATTATTTGTTGCAGAACATTTAACATTTTTGCCATTTGTTTCTACCTCAGAGTGTCATATTCATCTAATATTGATTGCAAATCGGAGTCTTCAATCTTAATTGGTGTGATCCTCCACGTTCTGCACTTCCTATGTCAGTTTGTTTTAACGCTCACTGTACATATTGAAATTTTCTGTTTCTTATTCGGTTTTGGAATTTTTAATCTTTATCTGTTAACGTATGAGTGTTATGAATTCCAAATATATTTCTCATACGCCCCATTGACATTTAGTTTCATATTCATTTTGACAATTTCTTTGAAAAATATTTTTTTGAATTTATAAGTACGTTGGATTCTAAAAATAAAAAGCAAAATTTTTTTTGACTTTATCAAGCATATATCTTTCTAAACAATACATATATACATACTGTATATCGTCTTCTTTGTTTGTATGTAATACCCACACATATTTCTAAATATAAAAATAAACCTCTAAATATCCTTAATGAATGAATGTTAGTGGTTACAACATTTCTCATGTATTGTATTCTCTTTTTATATGTATGTATGTATGTATGTAGTTGTGGGTCACTTATTGAAAACAATTTAAAAAGTAATATTGCCACAAATAACTTAAATAGTGTTTACGTACATAAATATGTAAAGAAAAATTTAATAAAATTCAACGCATGTTTAGGCGTAACACAAAGGACGGTTTTAGTTTGATGCTACAATAATGTTAGCACAAGAATTTCAATTAACGACAACAAACAGTGTTGCCATAAATCAGTAATTTTTAAATTTAGTCGAACATAAATCCAATGTGCCAATTATGTATGTACGTACATAAATCTAACAAACCATACTGGCATTTGAACCGAGGCCTCATGTCTAATAAGGCAACATACTGCCTACCAGACTACATACATACATACATTTGGCCATTACAACCTCTCAGTCAGGATTACGGCCTAGATTCTCGATCACTTATGTTTGTGTGTTTAATTTTATACATGAGTGGCGGGACCTACAGTTTAAAGGACTCGAACGACAGATTTTTCGAGAAACTTTTCATGGCAATTTTATTTACTCTCAGAGTGTTTGCCAGAAATCTGCTGAGGAGGAAGCGCCGAAGAAATATTTTTTTCATAATTCGTTTTTGATGTCTGACCGGGGGATTCGAACCTTGACCTTTCGTCTTAATAAGCCAACACACTACCTACTAGACTACGGCTACTCTAAAATATTATCAGAATATCGAATATTTGGAGCACAATGTGCACTGCGGCATCCTAAAATGTAATATGTGTGTCTGTGGTTTAGACCTCAGCTCAGACATTTTGAACATAACAAACTAGGACTTCTTTTTGCAGTTTTTTGGTAAAAACTTTGGTGGTCAAATAAAATTCCCATGAAAAGTTTCTAAGAAATGAAGGCCTCTCATTTACTTTACGTATAAATTCTGACTAAGGGTACAGCATAGGCGACCTCTCAGTAAGTTTTCATTTTGGCATAATTGCTGCTATTTTCGTCCGTTCGTGTATCTCTTGCTCTTTGATAAGTTCCACTAATTGGAGTTATTGATGTTTCTGAGGCTTTTCTATTAACCCAGAAAAGCCTTTGCAAAAGAAAGATGGAATAATGAACACATTTTCAGGGCGTTAGATATACGTGTGCACTAAACTTGCCTAGAGTGTAGCTTAGGAAATTCCTAGCAGTTATAGCGGGACATTTGACATCTGTGTGCACATGCCCGTAGCATGGGAATAACTAGCAACTACTTCTTGTATCGACGAGAAAGAAGAGGCAACCACATAATATTTTTACTCATTTTTGAAGGCACTGGGGAATTCCATTAACTTATCAGCCGGCCTACGTATAAAAAAAATAATTGTACCTATACAAACAAATCGATGTAGTTCGTATTGCTTTAAAACTACATGCAAAGTCAATTCTTTTTTGCCACAATAAATTCTATTAAATTACATGCACACGTGCTCTGATATCCTCATAATAATAAAATAAATGCATCAGGATACGCTCAAATAGACAAACAATTGCAACACTTTGTAAACACATGTCATTATTTTGATTAAGTGTTGTTATTAAAATGACATCGAGAGTGCGGAATAATAAACAAACATTGACAACACCGGAGAACAAAATGAAAACATAATATTTGAATTTTTTTTAATGAATTTGTTTACGTTTTAAATAGAATTTAATACCATACTCAATACACAACACATACACAATGGTTGTAAATTTACTTCTAGTGTGTTAAAGTTTAAAGGTTTTAAATGATTTTCTTAACAAATTTAATAATTTTAAGGGTATTTAAACCAAATAGAATAATAATAATTATTTTATAAAAGAAAATACAATTTAAGATCATTTGCTAGACATTTTAAACAAAATTTTATTGATTTTTTGTTTGATTGAATGATGATTTATGAACAATTAACTTAAGCAGTCACTGATTTTCAACAAGACAAACCCTGTTGAACTTTGCTTATCCACTTATAGTTTGTTTAAATTGTGAAAGTGTGATAATAATTCATATATTTTTATAAACTCGGTTGGGCCATCTATCGATCTAAATTTAAATCATCGGTTATTTCGCATCTGGCAAGACTAAGTCATTCTGTTTTGTCATAAAATTCATATTGAACATAATGAATCGATTTATACTGGAGCAACATTGGGAATATTGGAATTGGATATCGGTTTTGGCAAAAAAAAATCATCTTTTCGGTTGAAGCTCTTAGTGGGTACTTTAATAAACAAAATGGCTGTATTTGAGGCACAGAAAACCCACACATGGGCTTATAGAAGCCACTGCAACCGTTACGACTGACTGCTTGGTGTGGGTGTGAAGCGGAGGCACTATAGGCCCATATTTTATTGAATATGAGGACGGCGCAAACATTACGATCAATGGAGACATCTATCGCACCACGATAAACGATTTTTTCTACCTGCTCTTAATGGTATTGATGTGAACAATGTTTGGTTTCAACAGGATGATGCAACATGCCACATATCTCAAACCACAATCGATTTATTACGTCAAACGTTTGATGGCTGTTTATTTTGAAGAAGTGGTGATGTCAATTGACCCCTAATAAACTGCGATTTGGCACCATTAGAATATTTTCTGTGGAACGCTGTTAAATAAAAGCGTCATGCCGATAAATCAGAGTCTATTGAGCATTTGGAGGCCAAAATTCGTGATGTCATTGCTGAGACTCGACCACATACACTCGAAAGAGTGCACGAAAATTAGTACGATCGATTGGGGTACTGTGAGGCCAGTCGCGACAGTCATATGCTTGAAATAAAATTCTATTTCTAGTTGATATGTTGGTAATTTAGAACAAAACAATAAATTTGACAAAATTTCAAAGCATTTTTCTTTTGACTTACCCTTTACATTTGCTTAACTGTTCTATCATGTTTTATTTTATGAATCCGTATTTTAATACGATAAATTTTATTGGCGATAAATTTTATTGGCTTACTGTTAAAAATGCTTTTTAACAAGTTTATAAAACCAATCAATGCCAGTCTATTGTCATGACTACCATCATCAATGTTGAAGCCAATATTGTTACACATAAACATTACACAAATACAGACATTCACTGCATTCACCTGATGCTTTTCAAACAAGAATCTTAAAACTGTTTTTAAGGGTTCTAAGAAAATCCGGATGAATAATGTATTCTTAGAAAAATTGATATTTCTTGGATTGCCATACCGGTGCTTATACTACCATACATCAGATTTGTTATTTTGAAAAAATTTGAAAAATTTTGCTTTTCACTCCTCTTTCCAAAAGTTTGGTAGGAACCCTCATGCACCAGCATATTGAAGTGCTTCTTAATCACTACCTTCTCCTATAAAGCACTTAGAGTTCCTGTTGTTGAACGGTTGGTTTTTTTTTTTGCCTAACAGATTCTAATTACTCTACGAAGACTGTGGAGAGAAAATTGCCGAAAAAATCTTTATTTTCGTATTTCGTTTTGTTCGTTCTTAAAATATTTGCTAACAATCATGAATCCTGTGGTTATTTTTGATTTTATTTTGATTTTTTTTTAAACTAAACTGATTCTAGATCATATTTCAATAACCCACCTACTAACACAATTCAATTTTTGCTCTCTATCTCTATTGAAAACATACATTTGTATGTGTGCAGCTATATACAAAAACAATTTTATTGTTCTCTACATAGAAACTATGGAGCTTACATGATAGGTATTAACGAACAATGGATTCAAGTTGAAAACTCAAGTGATGTGTAAAAATGTAAGAGAAAGAGAAAAGAATTTCTCTTATGAAAATATTATTTTAACACTCGAATATGTAATGGCATGAGAAACGATAAAAAGTTTCCAAAGAATTCTTATGAAAACCATAAAACGATTATTTGGAAAAATCAAATAAAATTTCCTTTTCTTCTTCGAAGTCTTAATTCAGTTGAAGGACTTTTGATTTGAAAAGTTATGCTTTTGTTGGTTTATTGTAACATTTTAAAACATTTGTTTCATATTTCTGTAACATATTATTTGATTCTCTCTTCTCTCTCTTTAATTTCATTACAGACGCATCATAAACAGTGGTTTAACCAAAATACCAGATTTGATACACTTACCAACTACAAATATATTGCAAATGATGTGAGTATACATACATACATATACATATGATGGAAAGTAAAAAATTTAACAGAAAATTTTCTCTCTCTCTCTCTCTCTCTCTTTAATACAATTTCTTATTCATAAATTTAATACGACTTCTTTAAATGTTTTTTTTATAGTTCAGTTAGATAGGAAGTACAATATAGTTGAGGAGAATATAAAATGTTAATACTCGTATGTATTGCATATGAATGACATTTAATGTTATAAAGCTTAGGGCCTTAACAAACGTACTCCATGTCATGTATTTTGTCATACGACAAAATATTTGGACACTAACTTTATTCATGCCAGTATTTTTGTTTTAGACTTAGAACCCCAGGTATGTGCAGTAAACTCCAGTCGATTGTGCTGACTTTGTCTCATCCAGTGCCATTCGCCTTATGTTAATTGCAACTGGCAGCTATTAGAAGTCGTCGTGGTCTAGTAGATAGTGTGAGGCCTCGTTTCAAGCCACAGGTTCTTCGCCAACTCCTTCTCACCAAATTTCTGACAAAAATCTGTGAAAGTAAATAAAATTGCTATGGAAAGTTTCTCAAACTGTTGGTTAACGCATACAACATAAGTGGTGTGAAAAAGAAACTAGACCGTAATCCTAACTAATTATGTATGTATGGTTATTAGAAGTAATTAGTCATTAAATTTAAATAAAAGATGCGCATTAATCTGCAGTGGCATCGCTTAACAAACGCCTGTATTTCAGGGTATCTAGAAGAGCATACATAACATAATTGGCCATTACAACCATTCAGTCAGAATTACGGCCTAGCTTCTCACACCACTTATGTTGTGTGTGTTAATTTTATACACAAGTGGCGGGACCTATTGTTTAAAGTCGACTCCGAACGACAGATTTTTATGAAACTTGGTCATGACAATTTTATTTACTCTCAGAGTTTATGCCAGAAATCTGCTGAGAGGAAATCGCCTAAAAAAATTTTTTTTGTATTTCGTTTTTCATGTCTGACCGGGGATTTGAACCCTGGCCTTTTCGTTTAATAAGCCAACACACTACCTACTAGACCATGGTGGCTTCTATCTAGGAGATCATTTGCAACAAAATTGTTTTTTATTTCCCTATTTCTTATAATTTTACGATTGATTGGGTGCCGCGGCTAACCTCACGGTACCTCCTTCTTCGTGCACTCTTTCGTGTATGTGGGGTCGTGTCTTGGCCATGGCATTACAAATGTTGGCCTTCAAGCCTTCAATTGTTTTTGGTTTGTCGGCATAACATTTTTCTTTAACCGCGCTTAATGGTGTCAAATTATACGTTCTTGGCGGCTGATTAATTGCACCATTTTGGCCATCAAAAGTTTGACGCAATAAATCGATTGTGGCAAGAGACGTGGGGCAAGTTGCACCACTATGTTGAAATCAAACATCATTCACATCAATACCATTAAGAGCAGGTAGACAAAATCGTTTATCATGCTGCGATAGATGTTTCCATTGACCATAATGGTTGCGCTATGCTCGTTTTTAATGAAGTATGGGCCAATGATGCTTCCACTCCACAAGCCGCACTAAACAGTCAGTCGAAATGGTTGGCTTCTATAAGATCACGTGTGGGTTTTCTGTGGCCCAAATATGGCAATTTTATTTATTAAAGTACCCACTAAGATGAAAATAAGCTTCATCCGAAAAGATAATTTTTTTTGTTTGGCAAAATCGATTTCCAATTCGAATAAATCCTAACATTGCTCAAGTGTAAATCGATTCATTAGGTTCAATGGAGTTTACATAATAAATTTTGTAACAAAATAGAATGCCATAACCAATGGCTTAAATTTAAACCGATAAATGAGCCACCCTATTATAATAATATAATAATAATTTTGATATGAACCCCCACCCATTTATGCTTCTTTCTTTTTAATATTCCTTACAGAGATCTCGACAACAACCATATTACTGAAATTGAATCGAAATCGATTAACATAAAGACTGATCAATTGTAAGTATTATACGGTAATTCTTCCAATTATCTAATTTGCTTTATTAATTTTAAATTGTATTTTAATTTATCATCAAGAAGTATAAGCCATTAAACTTGTTGTATCATCAACGCATTATAGCTTCTCATTGCTTGCAAGTGTATGGCTGGAGTGTAAAGTCATAAAGTTTTTTTTGTTTTTTTTTTTATTACTTTTCCATTTTTATTGTTAAATGCATTACTTCTTCTGGTTAATTAATAACATTTTCCATTACAAATGATAATTTAATTAATTTTCATTTTAATTTGTGTTTTTTCTTTAGAATTTTAGCAAAATAATGATATAGCTACATAGACGATTCCGCCTTTCAAGGTTCTCAAATAGCTAAATTGTAAGTAAAAATAAGAAAAATTAAATAAAAATTTTATTATTTTATTTCTAAATACTCTTGTTTTTTTACTTTTCATTTTATCTGCTGACTTTAAAGAATTTTAAAAAGAGAATCGTAATTTACAACAAGTGCATCCCAAGGCATTTAATGGCATGAGCATGCAAGAACTGTAAGTCTATTATACTATTCCTCTATTATTATAAGAAAAGAAATTTTTTTTAATAGTTTTTATAAGAAAATAAATGCCAGACAAAAGTTAAATACACTAAGGAATTGTTGTATAGAAAATAAGCAAGAAAACTGTCATTTAAACCATTGGAAAACAAGTTAGGTTTTGATTTTACCACTGACTCCTTATTCAAATTACTAAGAGTGTATTATAATAAAAGCTCTTTGTATTGAAGTAAAGTGATAGCAATCGATTTAAGTATTTATATTGCCATACAAACCATCTACACACTATACATCACAAAAGGAAATAGTAACCTTCAAACATAATTCAATTTCAAATTGAAATTTTGCATGATTAACGGTTTATGTCCGATTTGTCAGGGTAGTGCCCTACAATTGGCAATTGTACAAGTAATTATCAACGATTGACTCCATTTGATGATAACATACGCCACAGTTTCTTTGAGTGAAGCTTATACGAAATATCCAGGTTTTCACAAACTGTGGCATTGGTTATGTTAACTTTGGCACTGCTGTGATCTGTAGCCAATTAAGAAAGCCATACAAAAAAGTCTAAAGTTTTCAAATCGTACGATTTCGTAGTTCCATGTGCGATGAGTATGGCCTGTGTGGACCTTGGCACAGTCCTGTTGAAATCTTATGTCGTTGGTGTCGAGATCTTTTTCTTAATAGTGATGACCTGGTTAACATCACTTTCAAACAAATATCAACCAATAACACCCGACAGTCCAAGCTGCACACCAAACTCCAAGACTGTTTCACAATGCATTCGGCACTATTTGATCTCATGTGGGTTGGCATGATACCAATTTCGTCAATGTTGTGTGTTCACGTATCCATTCAACCACAAATGAGCCTCATTGCCACCTGATCCAGAGTCAATTTTGGACTGATTCCCTTACTATTTACATCCCTTATATCCGACCTAGAATGTAATAAAACTCTCATGTATGGGCTAGTGCTTCGAAGGCTTCTCTACCTCGTACAGGAGAGCGCGAAGGTGTTCAATTCTATTGATTCATTGGAATATTGTCGCAATGTGATTGGTGTTTTACTGTTCTGGCACTACTACAACCGATTCTTGTAGGGGCCGTTGTCTAGTAGGTAGTATACTGGCTTATTACATGTGAGGTTCCGTTTCAAATCGCAGATTAAACACTTTTAACAGAACGAAATCTGAAACCATATTTCTTCGGCAAAAACTCTGAGAGCAAATAAAATTGCAATGAAAAGTTTCTTAAAAATTTGTCGTTCGGAAACGACTTGAAATTGTAGGTCCTGCCACTCATGTATACAATTATCACACACACAACATAAGTGGCATGAGAAGCTAAGTTGTAATCCTGACTACAGAGTTGTAATGACCAATTATGTATGCTTATATCTCCTCTATCATCTCCCCTCAACCGTCTCCGTGTCAGTTCGTCTGTCTTTGCGTATTCCTCTAGGCCACAGTGGTTCGCAGCGCAATAGAGGCGGGTGTTGTGTCGACGTATACGATACAGAGAATCCATGCAACTTCTGACATCCATTTGACTTGACTGTGCACTTATATGATCAAGTTTGAAGGAGTTAGGTCCTTGGTTTCAATCATGCGTGCAGCTTGAAAAACGCTGACCGGTTAAGATAATCTATATGATCCATTCAGCGCCATTTTTTTCGGAATAGACGACCCTAGATTCAGTTCGACTTTTTACAATCGGTGGAGTGTGTTAATATAGTAACCCTATAGCACCCTATAGTGCGGCAATATTTCTTAATTAATTTAGCATAAATGAGTCAAAATGTGTGCCTAACTTGGTCTAAATCTGCATCTATTTCGATCAAAACGTAATAATAAAATTACAGCGCTTATGTATGGATTGATTGGTGGTGTTGGTTTTTAAGCCCTTAAAGCCCTCTTAATTCCTCTCTAACAAGAGTTGTGTTTTCTGTTTGTATTTTTTATGCCAGTGATCTCTCCAGTACCTCTTTGGTGCGTTTACCTTCGGCGGGCTTGCAGGATATTGAAGTATTGCGTATTGAAAATACGCATACGCTGAAAACAATACCGTCCATATACTACTTTAAGGTGAGTATCGATATACAAGCTCTTTTCCTTTTTTGAGTGAACAAAAAGAGAAAAATGTTATAAAATTTTAATTCCCTCTCTTTTCATGTTAAAGAATTTACAAAAGGCGTACTTGACGCATTCCTTTCATTGCTGTGCATTTAAATTTCCCTCACGACATGATCCCCGGCGACATGCTGAAAGACTCAAAGAAATTGAAAAGTGGCAGCAACAGTGTAATAATAAAAATGATAATAACAACAACAACAACAACAACAGCGGCAACAGCAACAACAACAGCGAACATAATAATGATAATATTAACAGTGAAAACAACAACAATAACAATGGTAATACAATAGTAGTTTAAATGAAATGAATTTCATAATGATAATAATGTTACCTGATACATTTAATTTAATTAAAACAGGTAATGGTATTTGGTCTACACAAACATCATTCGACAGTGGTAGTGGTGGCAGCAGTAATAAAAGCCCTTTAGAAACAGATGAGAACAATGCTGCTGCATATAGTGGTAATAGAGGTTTTGGTGCGTTTATGGGCACTGGCTTTGGCCTAATCTATGAACCGCCAGGTCAAAATCAACAGCAACAACAGCAACTAAACTCACATACAACTGGTACGGCGGCTGCTTTGTCCGGCACTGCGAATAGTGATAAATTGTACAGGTAAGTAATTACATTTAAGTAGTCCACTTCTATTGCGTGAATGGCAAAGAGAAGTAGTTTAATCGTATGAACTTTAAAAGATTTGTAAAGACAGACACATTTTTGAGAAACTTTTACGTGGCAAGAAATCTGCTGAGAGGCAGTCGTTGAAAAAATAATTTTTTTATATTTCGTTATATTGGATATGCCTAAACTGGGGTTTGAACCGAGTCCTAACGTCTAATAAGGCAACACACTACCTATTAGACATTACGGTGACTATGAAGTACCATGCTTAGGCGATTTGTTTTGCCTTCACTTAATCTACATGTCTCCGACATAAATAAGAAAAACTCCCGGTCTGGTATTGCCATAAATCTAAGCCAACTTAGGTTCTCAGTATGTGTCCGGTAAGTTGTTAAAGAATCAGTATATTGCAGTGGAATCGATCCCTATTCTAACACAAGTGATCATTGACTCCATTTTGCCCAGTAAACTGCCAGCTACTTCAAGATAGTCTGATGCAAAAATCAAATTAATTTCATTGCCTTTACCTAACAAAAGTTAAAATTGTTTCAAATCCGTTTGTCATGCAAACTCTTTGGAATTGCCCTTCCTATTACGCAGAACGAATCTGATCTGTTTATCAGCGTCGACGCTACCCTTTCCGCTGGTGG
>QOCX01001585.1:18304-31374 GCA_005959815.1 Sarcophaga bullata | reverse complement strand
AATAATTTAAATAAATAGGTTTTATTATTAAAAAAGGAGGACTAAAGCTATGGCCTCCCTTTACTTCCGATTTTCAAACTTGAAGAAAATTTGACTCGAAGGCAAAAAAAATTTCTGACTCTGAAAAGCTAGGATATGCCTTTGTTGAGCATTTTAGGAAGCTATACAGGACAGAAAGGAAAAGAAAAGTAATCCGCGTTTTAACGTCTTAGTTAGATCGGCTAAGGGAAGGGGATGTTCTCCGCTTTTTCACTTGCAATTACTCCATAATCATTCGATTTATTTCTATTTATTAACTATTCGACAAAAGGTAGCCCAAAACCATATTGTATCATTTCATTTACTTTTTAAAATCATTCTTTACAGAAATAGCCTTCCAGTTAATATTGAAATTCGTTTTCACTTTGTTAGCATTCACATGAGTATTGTAACCTGAAACAATTGGCTTTTTTCTGCTATTGTTTTACACGGAAAGAGTTCTGATACTTTTTCTAAAAGTTTTACAAAATTATTGCATATTTACAGGATGGTTTTATTGCTCTTTGTTTTCTAGTAAAAGTTAAAACAATTGAAAAGTTTCAAATATTGTTTAACCACAAAACTCATATTTTATAATAAAAATTCGATTGAATTTGAAATGAAGAAAGTTTTTAATAAAAAGAAAGCAATTGAAAAATAAATATTTTATTATTATTGCATAGTTTTAGGAGAGAGAAAAAATTAATTGCATATCAGGCAAATGCCTGCCTTTTCCAACAAAAGGAAATATTGTGATGATTGTTTCGTACATCGAAATTAATCCTTGTTTTTATAATTTTTACAAATGCTGTAAAGCAAACTGGCAATAAATTGATGATAATGAAAGCAGGCATTAAGCATGAACCCTACATATTGACACGAACGCCTGAAGTAACACCACTCTTCCTGCTATTGTCACATGCTGCTATTTAACATATGGAAATGAGTATCTTCCTTGAACTTCAGATAGCCAGGTCGCACAGATTTCCGATAGAACATTCTCACCTTTAGTAGTTACGAACATGGGCAAAAGCAAAGCCATTATACAAAACGGAACGACCATTATTTAGAAATTAAATCAACTTACTTGCAACATATTCGACAAAGTTTTTGGCGCTAATCATTTGCATTTTTATTCGTCAGAACATATTACAAACAAGATGAATAGATGGCATAAACAAAGCTAGTAGTACTATAGAAAATACAAGTTATCGGATAGTATTTACTTTCGTTACTTTTTCACCCACGTCGTTTTCCCCCTAGTTAGAAACAGCTTTAAAGTACTGACTTTGTTGAATCCTACTTTTTTCTCTTTTTCTATAGAGACGAGGAAAAAACATACTTATATTAGTTTCAAATATTGCCAGTATCATCGTTTTTTTTTAAGCATTTCACATGCAAATAGTTCTGCGTTTTTTTTTTTTTTTTTGGAACGTAAATATCACTACTACAGTTCACAAATTTCTCCTATCCGCTCTTTTTTCTTTCATTCTAAATTGCATTTGAGTTGGAATTTTTTATTTTCCAGCAAATAAAACACAACACGCTTCAGTTGAGGCACATACCTGTACAGATGACATGGAAATTGCTTGAAAGCTTCCAAATAAAAAAAACTGCAATTGAAGAGAATGCTTTCGGGAAAAAAAGTTAATGAAATTGCTTGATTGGAATTTTATGGAAGTCATTTCGAGTAATACGAGGAATAGTTTTTATTTGCAAGTCATATTACAAACGTTTTACAGATTTTTTCAATCGATATCAGCATTAAAAAACCGTGGTGTTGTAAAGGACAATGAATGGTCCTTTGTTTTTTGTTTAAAATTGAATAAAAATAATACTTAGTGGCAGATTATTTAAAAAGTGACTGCGTTTCTGCCAGTCTTGTCTGAAATCCTCAAAGCAAATTATAGAATGATGATCCTTGGCCTTTGCTAAAGAGAACATTTTAATACTAATAACACACATAGTATCGCCAGGATTGATATTTAGCCTTAGTCCTGTCTACAGATTGTATAAAAAACGAATATCTTTGAACGACGATCTTTTGTGAAGCTGACCAAGTCGTTAGCTACAGATTTTGCTTCACACTTTGCCCTCTTAACCAGGACGGTATGTTTACTTTGAATTAGTTTTTAAAGTATACTTTCAGGAGTACAGTTTTCATAGTGTTTTTTGTTTTTGTGTAAGAATTTCTTTGTCTTCAATTCGAAAAGCAATTGTAAAATAATAATAAAATGGTAAGACAGAGAATGTAATATTAAACGCGTAACATATTTGCCGAATTGCTGACGAGGGATTTCATTTGTAAAGTATTCCTCTTGCCAGACAAACTAAAAATGTTAAAAATATTTGCGACTTAGTAGTAGTAGATGTCGTAGCATATGCGTATTCTAGGTTTCAAACGAAAGTCTTGCAATTTTGAAAAGGAATTTAATTTGACATTAGCGGAGAAAGCATTTTAGTTGCCATTTACCGATGGTGTATGCATATGCTAAGGTAGTTATTGAGTAAATGAATTTGAAGCATATTTTAAGGCTTTAAATGAAATTGACAAATAAACAAATTCAGAAGCTATTTAAATGATTACTTTTGATAAAATTAGGCCGCAAATGAAGTGAAAATATAATAAAAAGAAATTGAAAATCTTGCTGGTGAGACAAGGCAGAGGCATAGTAAAGTTTAATGAAATTTTATACAATCACGAGATGTGGGTGATATAACTAATAGGGCGTAACATGTGGGCCTTGTATACGTTTTCTTTTTATTGGAAGTGGAACTTATCAACAGCTTGTGATATTATTGAGAATGTCGGATCGTTGTCATCTACATTCACCTCCAAGTTCATCACAAACTTTGAAAAACTGCTTTATAGTGTTACTTAGGAGCACTAAAACTTGTAGTTCTGATGGTTTTCCAACTATTTTTTGGCCTCTTTCATGTTGTTTATAGAACTAGTGACCAAATCTCAGTTTTCTTCACACAATAGAACAAATTCCACTACATTTTCGCTTATTTGATGTCATGGACTACAGTCCTATTAGGAATTTTCCTAATGGCGAGCAATTGAAGACAATATAGCACATCTCAGCCACTATCGATACAATTTTATACGAAAAATTGTCTACGTTTTGATACGATTTAGTGAATAGGTGTTCTGGTAGCCATATAACCTTCTCTTCAAATTAAGCCTGACTTAGAGCAAACGATTATTGCTGTGGAGCAAAGTTAAACTAAAAGGAAACAAAAAACTGTAGCCTACCTTAAGGTGACGTATTACTAAAAGAAAACTTTCCATATCTTACAGGATATTTTTGTCTTTCATAAACTGGAAGACATTAAATTTTGTGCTGATATTTGCAAAAATTTATGGCGTAAACCATAATCCATCCAATGATGATAATCTTTATGACCGCAACTACCATCGCATAATATAAGATACTGCTAGCTGTCGATGTTGATGTTGATGTTGATGAAATTTAAATTTGGAATAAAAACGAAAATTATTATGAGCCATGAAATTTTATATTCAAAAAGCGCGTATTTATAACCTCAATATCCTACAATACTTTCTGAATTGCAAGAAAAGTAGGAAGATAAGTAAGAAAAGAGATGAAGAGGAAAAAAGGAATTTAATTAAAAATATTTTTCATTATCTTGTACCACAAGTTTAATAATATTTTCTGAGCTAAGAAAACGATGAATATTGCGTCTGTCCGTCTGGCCTTGTGTTGTATGGCTTATGGAGTTGATTGTCCTGCTTTTTGTTTGTTTATAACCGCCATGCTTCTTCTCATACAGTCTGCCATTGTTTAAGGTCATCATAGTGTAGGTTATGCATGCCACGTCTCTTACTGTATCCTGGGTATTGTAGTTTATTTAGAGGCTGTAGGGCTTAATAATGCTCATAATTTAGTCGTCATTAATATTAAAATGAGTACGGTAGGGAGGTAGTAAATGATGGTAGTTTAAGTAAATTAATAAAGATAAGCTACTGGCTATCACAACATGAACGAAAACAAATAAAACTTACTGAGTAAACAAGAAAAAATATTTAAATTTTGAATTTTAAAAACAAATTCTTGGAATATTTTCTTCAGATCGTGGGTTGCCTGCATGCGAACATACTTAATTAGTCAGGCTATATCTCCGAGTTCAATAGGTCAGAAAACCGCACCTTTTTAAATTTTATCGAATTTTTTCCAATTTATTGGTAAAATAAGCAAATGTGTTTCTTTGACATTTGTTTGTTTTGTAAAATTGAAAGGTGTAACTTCGTCTTACTTTCATTTTTTTCTCTGATTTTCCCGTATGTTGCCGATTTTTGTCGATTTTCTTTCCTCCCTTTCCAAAGTTTTTTTAGTTATGTTAAGTTAAACAGTGTCTGTCTTCAACATATAACTTCACTGTAAAAAAGAAGATTATAACTTCGAGCTTAGACCTTTCACACACATTGTGGAGTAGCGTTTTACAGATAGTTATTCAATTAAATACCATCTTTGATGTAATCCTCAATGTGGACAAAAAATTTTATAGCCAGGCTGGCTCTGGGCTTGATGCATACCTTTCCTTTGGCTATATTCTTCACAACAGCTTGGTGTAGCTAACTTGTTTCAATCAATTTAAAATTTTGATCAACAGTTTTTAGGTGACTGGCAAGAATCAAACAGTACCGT
The DNA here is from genome assembly GCA_005959815.1 of Sarcophaga bullata. Lineage (NCBI taxonomy): Eukaryota > Metazoa > Arthropoda > Insecta > Diptera > Sarcophagidae > Sarcophaga > Sarcophaga bullata. The sequence continues at coordinate 26,683 of QOCX01001585.1, read as the reverse complement.
CCAAGGCAACAATAGTAAAACTCGAAATTAGTTATCTTTGGATGTTTCGTAGATTTTCCATATATTTTTGCAAAGGTTTTTTTGTAGAAACCTTTAAAGATTTTTGGGAAAAACTGTAGTTTTTAAATAAAAAAACTGCATAAAATTGTTTTATAAACTGGAATGTAGGTTCGTGGGTTTTTGTTCTATTTTCCCTTGTACATGTGTTTTCAATTTAATTACAAAATGTCATTAAAAATAACATGAAAAATATTCACAGTAGAATGTAATAAAATTAAGTCATAAAAATTTAACAGAGCTGGTAATTATAAGCAGCAAGTAATACAGCAGTAAAACTTCTAGCCTATAAAAGCAAAATACACCTCGGGGTTGTACAAATGCAACACAAAAACGATTCGTATACAACATAATACATTCAACTCCTCAACTAAATATTATACTTGTCTCTCTCTCTCTTCCATACAAGACTTATCGTAAGCTGTTCTCCTACCTTAATATAGGTCATGCAAATAACAATTAAAAATGGTTAAAAAGAGGTAAACAAAAGTAAAACAAAACTTGAACAGCAATAAACCAGCACACCATACAGCAATCGAAACAATACAAGACAAAAACAATACTCACAGTGAAATACTCACAGAATAAAATGGTTGTGAGAGCCAAAACAATGCTCTCTATACCATGCACCATATACAGGCCAGTTACATAATAAATGCATGGCTGCCTGATAGTTTAGTAGTGTTTGTACACACACATGACTGCCTGCCTAACTATACATGCATGGATGTGTCTGACTGAGAAGAGACTCTGCTCTGTTGTCTCTGCAAGTGTGATAAAAGCAATAACATCGTCTATAATAGCAGCAGCAATAGTAATAATAATCGTGTGTCTCATCGCCAAAACAATAAAGAGGACATTTCTAATGCCGTACTCATGCATGTTGTTATACTTGCATACGTAAAGTAATACGAGCACACGACATAATCAAACATGGTTGAACATGAATTTCTTACAAAGAATACTCTGTATAAAACCAGGCATTTGGGATGTGAATTGTTTACAGTGTTGTTGTACCACAATGATGGGAGCTTATTTTTCGGTTGATTTTTATTCTTTTATCCTGTATTTCAAGGTTTTCTTTTTTTTTTAAATGATACAATTCAACAGGAATTGCTTGTTTTTTTGTTTTTCTGTGATAATTATTAACGGTGTATATGAATTTAATTTATTCTTCGCCATACTTCATGGCATTCTTTTTAAGATAAAAACTTATTTTTATTTCTGAAAAATAAAATTGCGAGGCAAACAAAAACGATATTTTTGCCAAATCACCTTGGATGGCTGTAACATTCAATCGTATGTGCATGTAATAAATTTGTTGTATCAAGATGGACGTTCTTTCTGGCTCGTAAGTTTCATTGAAAAATCATCTTCAGCGTTGGGTCTGTTTTCAGATGAATGGGTAGGTACATGAACGAAGGAAATTGTTGATTTTGTGACAATACTAATCCATATGAGATCGAAAAGTATCCAATTCATGCTGAAAAATTCAATGTTGGGGTTAGATTATGGGCTAGCGGCTTCATGGGTCCATATTTTTATGAGAACGACGTTGGTCAAGATATTACTATCAACGGCCAGCACTTTAGCTCGCTGATTACCAACCCCTTTTTATTTAAAATTTATAATCTGGACACAAGTGGCATGGGATTTCAACAGCACATAGCTAGTTGCCATACAGCTTATGCTGCATGGGATATTTTGAATGACGGCATGGTCATCTCACGTGGAGGTGATGTGATCGAGGCCACCGAAATCTTTTGATTTCATTCCTTTAAACATTTCTTGTGGTATATTCTTAACCACCAATGACACGATGATTTCAATAGGATGTCGATACGTGCCATATGCTACATTGGATATTCTTTTCGAGCGACTTGAAGGCGGCGTAGTAATCTCACATGTGGCAGTAATGTGAACAAGGCCACTGAAATCGATCTATCCGATCTCTTTAGACTTTACCTGTGGAATTTTTTAAGTCACAAGTGAATGCGAATTGGCTACATATCACAACGGCCCTTAAAGCCAACATAACCCATATCATCAGTGCATTTCAGCCTGATCTATGCATCAGATTCATGAAAGTTTAGGCACTTAGAATGTGTTTCACCCGGAGAAGACGTGGTAGACATGGGAAGGATTTAAAATGTGCTTCACCCAAAGAAGGCGTGGCGGACAATTGAATTATTGAATATGCCACACATATTGCCATCATTAGGTCTATAAAATACACTAAAAATGTCGATGTATCACACACACATTTTGTTTTATGTTAATTTAAAGATACGAGGCCTTCATTAAAGACCCTGTACGCGATTTTAAAACGAAACATTGGCAGCTTACGAATTTTATTTCATATTTTTAATTGTAATTTTTCCCAATTTAATTAAAAAATTTATTATGGAAGCTAAAAGCAAAAGAATCTAATAACGCAACTAAAACGTGCACCACCTGCTCTTTACTGCTTTTGCTGCTTCGCATTACAAAATAATTTTCTGCTGTTTAAGCATTTCATTTCGAAAACATTTTCAAAAATTATTTTCAATGAAACAAACTTTTTTATGAGCGAAAATGAAATTTTAATTGTTACCACCACCGCAGTTTAATATGCAGCTCTGGAGAGGGAGTAGCAAACTAGTAGCATTGAATAGTTTTTCCTTTGCAAAAAATTCACTTCTGTTTACAAAACTTTCCATCAAAATGCATCGCTAATTACATTTTGAAGTTGTTGAACAATTTTTTAAGCAAAAAGAGTCAGAAAAGTTGTAAAAAAAAAAAGGAAATTGCAACTAACAAGTGTGGGTTTTTATTGCAAATAATTTGAGAAAATTTACAAAATTATTGAAAGAAAAATAAAATTTTAATGAAAAATTTCTTACTCATTTTGTCTTCTTTTTTCTATTTTCTTTACAGGTAAGTCATGAAAAAAGGAAAAGAAATTTCCAACCACTTTTGATTTTCAATCTTCCCCAAAGTAAGTAGAAGAACCTTTAAAAAAATTATTTTCAATCGTTTTTAAGAAGAAAATACATCGCCAAACTTTCTTTTTGTATATTTTCCCAGATATTGTTCAAAAACTTTCTTTACAACAAAAGAACCAAAAAAAGAAAAAATTGCAATAAATTTATAGAAAAACAATAACAATGCAAAGTCATGCACATAAAACAGGAAAAAGTTAGAGAAAGAAATTGTTGGAAAAGTTTAGAGACATTTGCAGTCTCCTCTATGAAAAATCAAAAATTTTCCACTAAAAATTTCAAATAAAAATTAACGAAAAAAGAAGGAAATTTCTAAGATAACTTTCAACTTAGCTTCCAAACCTGAATTCAGCTGTAGAAAGTAAGCTTAAGATCCCTAAATTATATGATTTAAGCAATGCTTTAATATTTCCTTTCATATTTTCATTTGAAATCTGCAAATTCAGCCACCAAAAAAACAAAATTTAATTCTTCAACGAATTCAAATAATTTTCTAAACTAAACAGACTAAAGGCACGGTACTGCTGCTGGTAGTAGTCACATGTTATTTTCGAATTTCTAATGATTATTTCAATGATAATGCTGGTGTTTCTATATTTTGTTCTCCCCCCATTCCTATACACAAACATTCAATCATTATCTATCGCATCCTATTGTTTTCAGCTCGTTTTTATTCCTTTTTTGTTTATGATTATGGCGGTTATACGTGTTGTTCGTTGTCCGTTACGCTATGCTTGTTTTGTTGGTAATAAAACAACAATGATGCCAGTGTTGTTTTCAGGATTTAATTACATCTCGTTACAAATAATTACAGGCAAAGAGTACTCTGTTTTGTGGCTTCAAGCGCCATGCAATCATTAAAAATGAATTTATTCTCTGCAGTTATAGAAAAATCCACACATTTTCAATAAAATTATTATGATTTATCGTAGGATATCGCAGGATTTGTAGAACCAAACCTCAAAAAGAGTACACCTGACGTACGGTTGTGCTAGTGCCAAAGTCTTTATTACCCGGTATCAGTATCAGAGAATCGAGCTAAAAACCAAACAAAAAGTTCAAAGAATTTATTATTTGATCCGATATCTAGTAAAACGATAGCTACAGACATTGGCAAATGAAGTGAACAATCCTGTGTACCCCAACCGATCAGTAAACTGTTCAGAGATCATTTGCAGAAAGCAAAGTTTCTCTGCAATAGTCAAGCAGGTAGTGTTATGGTTTATTAGACAAGAGCTCGTCGTTCAAAACCTAGACTACTAGACTCCATTAATTTATAACAACAAAGGCATACTTCATAAACTGGAATATTTATTGGCATTATTAAACAGCTTAAATGGTAACGATAGACTCCAACAATGTTTCTTAAAAAAATTTTTAATAAAAATTAAAAAACGTCTCCATTATTAGAATGAGATTTCTATCTTGTGGTCTTTCCTTGCCTGTTCGCCTTTGTCTAGAAGGCAGAGAGTAAACTTATTAAACACTACCCCCCGTTCAGGCATCTTGAACAAAAACGAAATACGAAATAAAATATTTCCTCGGCGACTTGCTCTCAGCTGTCTTCTCGACAAAGCTGTCACAATAAATAAAATTGTCCTGAAAAGCTTCTCAAAAACTTGTAGTCTGGACGTATGTCGCTTCACACTCATGGATATAATTAACATTCGCAACATGAGTGGTATGAAAAACTAGTACATAATGGCCACAATTAGATCCCTAGAGAATGTTTACGGCTCTTTTAAGATTGTTCAAGGATTCCTAACGTTTCTGAAGGCAACAACGAGATATCATATGAAGGTTTATTATGTTTTCCATCATTTCCAATTTGAATCATAATCCTATCGTTTATAGTTCAAAAGTTAGAAGCTTAAAACCAAAGCAATCTCTGAATTAATATTTTCTCATACGTATAGGATTTACTTTTTAATAAAAAAAATATAATAAAATGGAGTTCCTTTGCCTTGCCTATTATTAAAAGCTTTCAAGTCTTTTTATAAGCCATAGATTACAATCTTTATTTATTTTAAAAATCTCTGAAAATCATTACTAGACTCCATTAATTTAACGACAAAGGCATACTTCATAAACTGGAATATTTATTGGCATTATTAAACTCAATTTAAGCTTAAACAAATGGTTACGAACTCACAATCAGTGTGGGCTTAAACTCTTAAGCAAATTATTACATTTAAATCCATGCCTAAAATTATGCAGCAAAAAAGTTAAGCAGAGTAAAACAAAATCAAACTCCTCCAATGTAAACTTTTTCTTTCCTACAAATTAAGGTTTTCTGTTAGAGCTCTATAGCTATAGGGGTTAGGTTAGGGTAGGAAACCACAAATAATCTTTTCGAGTTTTAGGCTTAAACATGCCCCAGTCGCTACAAATGAAACGAAATAAACTGAACAACTAACGAACTTGAAAGTCTTCTATTGATAAAATTAGCGATTATCTTGGCTTCCTTCTTTTAATATTTGATTTGTCAGCATTTTTTAAATTTTTCTGTGAATAAACTGTCTTCGCAACAATTCTTTACCTCTAGCTGAGTTCACAAAGTATAGGTTAACTTTAACACCACCTCTGCGTAAAAAAAAGGGACGAAAAAATATTGTGTTGAAAACCAAATTAAAGTTTTTCTTGCTCACTCACATTCATACATACTTTTCGCTTTTTACAAAGATTTCTTGTTTTAACAAAATTCTTCACACTTTTAAACTTTTTCAAAGAGCCACAGTAGAACTGAGTAGTGGCTGTCAGAAAGTAACACAGGAACTCTTAAGCAAATAGAAAAACTAAAAAAAAACTACAAAGTGAGGTTAAGTTTGAAATTAATGTTACGTTTTCCAGTTCATGTTCCTGTTTCTGAGCAGAAAACACAAATAAAAGAAAGGTAAACAAACTTCAGCAAAATAAGCTTTAAAAAGCCATGGTGGGTGCTAAAAGTTAAAACCATGTAAGCCAAGATATAATGAGAAAAGCCAAAGAGCATGAAACAAAAACAAAAAAAAAACAGAATAAATAATGAACTTTACAGGCACCATATGATACCCTATTCAACTCACCAAAGAATACTATTTGTAGGCATTCACACCGTTCTAGTAGCTGCTACATACTATATTGGCCATTACAACGCTTTAGTTAGGATTGCAACCCCTGGCTTCTCACAACACGCATGTTGGGTATGTCCATTTTACCGATGAGTGGCTGTGGAACTACAGTTTAATGTTGCCTCCGAATGACAAAGTTTTTGCCAGAGGACTGCTGATAGGAAGTTGCCTAAGAAATATTTCTTTTCGTACTTTGTTTAGTTTGAGATGTCTGAGCTGGAGTTTGACAAGTATTAACTCAGGATTACAACCTAGCTTCCCACGACACCCATGTTCTGTGTGTTAATTTTATTCATGAGTGAGCGGTACCTGCAGTTTAATTTTGAGGCCTTACGACAGATTTGAAAAGCTTTTTATATTTAATTGCAGAGTTTAAGGTAGAAAACTATTGTCTGAGCTGGTGTTTAAACGACAGTATACCATCTAGTAAGCCAGCACATAGCTTGAATACTTTAGATTTACAGCAAACATTTCTGTGAAAGGACGAGCCTATTTTTTAATTCAAATACACGCTCCCTATGCCTTAAACTAATAAAGCGATCCAGAGTTAAAGTATATCTCTTTCTTTGTTAGAATTTTTACGTGTTGTGTTTTAAACTTATACCTTCACTTCCTAATACAACACTGCATGCTCCCTTAAGTATACTTTACAAAGAAAATCAAACCAGCAGAGAATTATTGCAATGTATGCAGGTAAAAAGGAGTAGAGAAAACTCCAAATCGCTACAAAAAGAAATTTAATTTTCAATTTTAATCGAATACTTTCAAAAGGAAAATAATTTCGTAAAAAAAAAGCAACTCTCGTTTGCAATTCTCTCATCAGATTTTTTCCACGAATTCCTTTTTTTTCTAACACGTAAACTGAGTAAAGGAATGCAACATCAAATCATGTTTTCTACTACACTAGCTATGCTTACACATGGGTTTTGCCTCGTTATACACTCGTTAGAAGGCAAATAAACTAGAAAACTACGAGCGTATGAGATGGTAATTGAAATTCACCGCAAAAGTGTAAACCAGAGCCAGATGAATAGAGTGAGTGCAACAAAGGCAAAAGCAAATGAAATGGAATTGCTATAAAAGCATGAAATAGAGGAGAGAAGAAAATGCTGGAAAGCAGATAAAATGCCAGAGTAAGCATTAAACCAAAAGTTAATTACGTTTAACAATATTTGTTTAATAAAACTGAAAAGTTTATCGGTTTAAGTATAATGGAAGCGCATTAGAATAAATTGATTCGTTTTGAAAAAATCTTGGTTTGCCAAGGAAATTTCTATAAAAAATTGTTCTGTAGTGAGTTTAGAATGTGAGAAGCTTTCAAATATTTACAGCCGTCAGCACTGTAGCTGTAGATCAGGTTCTTATTGAATCTGTTACAACAACGCATTCAGATTTCTGTATTTTATTGAACTCCATTTGAGCTATTTTCATATTCGTTTTGCCTGTCCAAATAACGGCCTCAGCATAGTATATCTTCTCTGAATAATTCTTGGAATAAACCCACAAGACTTTAATGCAAACCATCTGCATAACAGGATGTAGCATTATCAGGTCTCCTTCAATTGCTATCTGTATGAGCATTCCTTGTTACTTTACTCTCCAATATTATTCCCAGGTACTTTGCTTTAATCTTCTGTGATTTAAATGCATCGAGAAGCTAAATTTTCCAATTATCCTGTCTTTAACATGTTCACGCCGGCGCTTAAATTAGTCGTTGTTGCCTATTGGCGGCTGCGCTAAATGCTTTTTCGCTCTATCGACCGGGCAGCTGTTTTGCGGTAATACAACGTTTTTCTTCGTGTATTCGTCTCATTCTCATTAAATCTTTTGAATTTTTACAATGAACAGTGCTGAATTTTGTTAAAGATGTAAAGACTTGTTGTCACCTACCATCTAATAACATAATCAAATGTATACCACCAGTCGTACACGTTATCCGATGTGGCAGTTTAGTGCGAGCCACCTGTGGTACACTCCGCCCGATGAGGTAGTCTATTGCGAGCCACTGGTAGTACGCGCCGCCCGATAAGGCAGTTTAGTGCGAGCCACCGATAGTACACGCCGCCCGATAAAGGAGTCTAGTGCGGGCCACCGGTAGCACGCGCCGGCGTAAACGTATTAAGCAACTTCTGGTTGTATTANNTTCCATATTCGTTTCATTCGTTTATTATCACTGATCGTGTCATCCATCTGGATGTCAAAGGCTCCTCTATATCCCCTTTATTCAGTGC
>QOCX01001584.1:18611-31472 GCA_005959815.1 Sarcophaga bullata | reverse complement strand
AAGCTAGGTCGTAATCCTGACTGAAGGCCAGTTATGTAATGGCCAGTTATGTTGCGTATGTATGGCCTTATTCACACGTACCTAATTACATGTCTTCCCAAGCTTTCTTCAAAACATTTTTAAAACTAATTCACAGATAAAAGGCACCGTAGAACCGTTAACCGGATATTACAAATACATACATATAATACGTACATATAATAAATAGCGATCTTTTTAATAAAAAAAATATTTTTAATAATTTAATATTCCACGATTAATAGAAATCTGTTGCAAGTAATATTTACAGTAAGAAAATCAAATCAAATAAAATAAATAAGAAACGAACTGCAAACGCTTTCAACATTCAACATTCAACATTCTCACTGTAAGATATCATAATCAGCAATATTTTCATTAAATCTTCAACGTTTTGACACACAAATCTAAATACACTTCCTTCTGTTGCACATGAAATGGAAATGAAGCTTTCAGAATGGCAGTGGATGAAAAAAAACAATACATGACATGGAACAGGCCGACTTGTTGCTATATATAACAGCTGCAACAGCAATAGTAAATGGCATCGAAGCGCAATGGGCAATGGCAACGACATCACTGGTGAGTAAGGCTATACGGCAAAACAAACGTGTTAAAGTGAAAAACAGCACAAAATGAAATATTCAAAATCCAGGCATTAACTTACATAGTAAACTAAATAACAAACCGAGAGGAGAGAGAGACGGAGACGAGAGAGGAGAGAATGGTGGAAGGAAGAAGAAATGGTTGAAGCAAAAACTATTCCGCACGATTAACTGATATCGATAATAGCGTAAAGGGTCGGTTTTGCTCAGCAGCAATGTATACGAACAAGAGAGTGGAGAAAAAAAAAATAAAGTTTGAAGAGAAAACACACAAAACAGAAAAAAAGAAATAACACCAGAGAAATTCTGGGGAAATGCAAATATTAAAGAAGAATTTAAAAGGGAGAAGAAAAACAGACAAGACAGGGACAGGACAGCAGCAGGCAAATGCCCTGAAACTAAATTCTAGTAGCGCGTAGTCATTGTTTTTCGTTGTCTCTCTCTCTCCTTTTAGAAGCGTTTTTGTTGTAATTGTGCAAGCTACTGACTGACATGGGGCTGAATGACGTCGGTCTAACAGGCCACTTTAGAAAAGAGAACGGTGGTTGGTGGTGGCTGCGGTTTATTGGCGACGAAATAGGAAAAAGTTTCTCTCTTTTTGTTTCTCGACTATCAAAGTAATAGAGGAGTTAAAGATAAATGCAAAGAAAAAAGTGTGGCAAAAAGTTCAACTGGTCAGCTATTTATCACGCATTTAGAATTAATATCCGTTTTTTGTTTCTCAGTTTGTTTCATTTTTTTTTAATATTGCCAAAAGAACGTTAACTAAATAAACCAAAAAAACAAAAAAAGAAGAATATTGTGGACAAGTACTTGAAACTGGTGAAATTACAAATAAAAGTATCGAGAGTGGAAATAAAATGAAGAGTAGAAATTGCTCATGCGAGGTTATTATAACACACGTTGACGCATTGTGTGTCATGGCCATGATTTTTTATGATCCAGAAATTCAACTTTTATAAATTTTTTTCCCTTAATTGCCGAAAATAATCCAACAGATCCATAAAATTCCACAGAAAGTTTATATTTATATACCTCTTTGTATACACACATGTGTGCATTTGTATGCATATGTATGTATTCATATGTAACATATTCGTACAATATAAACACTCACACACGTATATATAAAGATACAGCATAACATTTTGTTAAATGTACTATGGGAAGCAGATGATGAAAAGTGAAGAACGCAAAGCTTTTTCAAAGACAAAACAATTTAATTGCAAATACGTTAAGCTATTCGGTAAATCTAATTAGAATTAATGGCCGTTTTTGTTCGAATTAATAACTTAAATTTATCTTTATGTAGGCATAGTTTACAATGCTAATATTGAAACATCCATGGATGGATCATCCACTTTTGGTAATAATTAACGCACACAGCATAGGTGTTGTGTGTAAAATCCGTGTTGTTGACCTAGCTAAAGGATTCTAATGGCCAATAACGTACACATAAATGTAGGTAAGATTTATAATATTAGAACAAGAGTACAAATTATATTACCTTACACAGACAATCTGCTATGACATATCACAAAAGGTATCAGGAGCTTTTCTCTAAGTCAGTAAGCTAGGTCTGAAGAAACGCTTTAAACAACCAATGTATTTGGCAAACTAGAATTTATTCTTCTATTATTCTTCAGTATTGTGGCTGATGTAGTATAGTAGGTAGTATGCTGGCTTATTTGATGTGCGGCCACGGTTCAAGCACCAGCTTAGGCAACTCGAACAAAATGAAAAACCAAAAAATATATCTTCGGCGACTTAAAGTAATTAAAAAAAAGTTTCTCAAAAATCTCTCGTTACAAGTCCATCCTGTCCGTCCTGCCACTCATGTATATAAATAAGTGGTGCACAAGTGGTGTGAAAACCTTTTAAGGGCCTTAATCGCTGACTGAACGGTCTATAATGATTAATTTAGTCTGCATGTGTGTGTTCTTAATACTTAAAAGGTATTTTCAACATTTGACCATTCGATATTGAGGTTTAAAATAATACAAGCTACCAGCTATCCTGTTGAAAATGCTCATAGATTTTAGGTCGCTACTTTTTTATACTTTTTAACAATGGTCTCCCTGCTTATTATTGGGGCGCTTTACCACCATTGCACCATAACTTAACATATTCAATTCCTATAGTTCACCAGTTATATGCTTTGCCCTAAAGCTCCAACTTTTGTCATCACAGTTTTAAAGGACTGTAGGCTTGTTTTTCGAACGAGAGATTCTTATTTTTAAGGATTGGCCAGTTTCTTAGGGCCGTGGAAATTCTATGTTGAACTTCCGATATGCCTTTATTTTCCATCGTAATACACACACAAAAAAATAATTCAAAAAAAGAACTTAAAATAAGATCTCTCACGTGTGAGCACAGATTTACATTGCTGCTAATACATTTGGAACATAACATCGTTCAAATGTCCAACATCGTTTCCCTTGTTATCCGAAATGCCCAATTTACTACAACTCTAATGAAGAATAAACCAGCGGCTGAGATGGCCATGTCTTTTTGCATTAGCGAAAATATTCAATGTGGTATGATCTGTATGCCGTCTGGTTAAAAACACATGTTGGAAACCAGTAACCTATACTACTCGCCGTTGACTGTGATAGCCTGACAAACGTTATTCTTAAAGATAAATAGATGGATGAGGCCCATAACCGAAGCCGAAAACCGCAACGTACTTACATACATGATTAATCACTACAATCCTACAGTTAGGGGAGTACCATCTATTTATATTGTATGTGTTAACTTTATTCAGACGGGACCTACAGCTTTGACTCCAATCGACAGATTTTAGAGAAAATTGTCAAAGCAATTGTATTCGCTCTCAGAGTATAGCCAGAAAACTGATCAAAGCAAGTCGTATTTTGTTTTGCTGGAGATTTCTGACCTGCGCTTTGAACCATAGCTTCAAATAATGTGTAGCAATCATGCTTATGGCTGTAAATATATTCTTCTCGTGGCAGTATTGGGTCATTTTCATGTAAGTTCCAGGTCAGAGTTCACATCTATATCAACTGTAGTACATCAAGTGTCTCCAGCTTGCCTAGGCCTGAGAGGAATCTTATTTTATTTCTAAACTCGCCTGAACTAAATTGCTCGTATCCTTATTTATATCTACCCGTCTGCTTATCGCTAACTAAGGTTCAGAACTTAATTATTTTCTTTAATTTAAAAGAAAAAATTTTTTATTGTTTAATGTTTTCGTTGCCAAGCCATAGTATTCATGCCAGTTGGAAACATCTGTAACATACCCACCACATTTGCTGAGTCAATCAGCTTGCAATTGGGAAACTTTGTTAAATTTGCCGCCAGCACACAAGCGGATATTTCGTTGATTTTGTTCAGTCGTTCGTTCTATCGTTAACGACATGCTCTCACTGCACTGTATCCTCACTACACATGTGAGTATACATTTGTTTGTTTCGCCGTGTGTATATGCGTGTTTGTTTATTTATGTGAATGACTGTACAATTGCATATAAATGCTTGTACGTGTATTTGTTTATTGGTATGTGCAGCAAACTATTTCAGAACTTGCTTGCTGGATGGCTGGCTGACTGGTTGGTTTATATTGAAATTATTTCACATTCAAATTCCCCCCCAAAAAAATAAAAGTACCGTTTAAATTTGTTTGTATGCGTTCGTTTGGGTTTTGTTTGAATATTTCTTCCACTACTAACCTGCTTAAGGCGGGCAAGAGCAAAAATATAAATTGTCAGATTCGAAATTACGGCAAAACGTAAGCAACAAACGCCAAAGTAGATAGCGTTTAAAATAAAAGTAAAAATATTTATGGAATATCAACAACACAACAACAACCAACTGTAGCAACAAATGCGTACAAGTCGAATGGAAATGAAAACGAAATTTTCTTTGCCAACAGTCGTCGTTGATGCGGATGTTTCAGAAATGGAAATGATATTTACGCTAATAGCGTTACGTTTTTCATTGACATTTTATTTCGTTCACATGTGATTTGCTTTATTCCGGAAAAGATTCAATTTTAATACGATTTTTTTTCTCTCTCTCTATTCTGTTCTCCTCTCTTCCAATTTTTTTTTTTAACAATTTTTGTTGCAATTTTTGTTTTCTCGAATTGCCTTTTGCTTTAATGCCAAAAGAAGAAGAAGAAAAAAACAATTAAATTTCATTTATCAGTTCACGGGAGCGTATGAGTATCATTCGTTTTTGTTCTTTTCATATATAATTCTGCAATTAAATATTACGTATACGCATCCGTTGCCATACATTATTTCATGCATGCGTACGTACACACATACGTACGTAATTTTTATCATCATTTTCCGCTATTTTTTTTTTTTTGTTTTTTTTTGTTCAATACTTTCAAAAAGCTAAAATTAGGTCAAGGTTTAATGGCTTAAAGCTTTTCTTAAATTACCTCTCAGGATATTAAAGATTAAAAATATTGGTTCAATGGATATGGAAATGAAACAAAATTACAAAGAAATCAAACAAAAAGCAGATTTAAAGAGAAGCAGAGAGAAAAAATATGAAAATATTATGCGGAATCTCAATAAAAATATCGCTGCTGAGTGTTGGTTTTATATAAAGAGTAAACAAGTTTTGGGTAAATTGTGTTATTATTTGTATGAGATTTGATCTCTAAGGGAAGATTTATAAATGTTTAATAACTTTTCGACGAATTTCAGTCTCAGACGTTATGTAAATGAAAAACATGGCTCTGTTGTTAGAAATATTTCGTTCATGTTCGTTTATCTTTTTAGATCTAGGATTTCACAACTGCGTTTAGTAGTCTTTGTTGACTAATTATCATTAGACTTTCACAACATTCATGTAGAATACAGCAGCAGAAAGCCTTGATGTATAAATAAAAAATAAAGTATTTTAGCAAGTGTTGAGTGATAACTAAAGATCAGCGCAACAATACAATAATTTTTAAAGTCGCCGTAGTCTAGCAGGTAGCATGTTGTCTTATTAGGCGTAAGCTCATATTTCAATCCACAAGTTTGATGTCTGATCTGTGCAGTAATACGAACAAAGTTTTTTTTAAGAGACTTCCACTCAACAGTTTGCTTGCAAAAGCTTTGAGAGTAGACCAGTGTAGTTTGCGAAACTAGAACGTAATGAAGGTATGTAAAGACCTAACACCTTTTTGAAGATAATCAAGTCTAGTTTATTGTGATTAACGTATCCGCGGTTATTTGTGGCCTTATTACATACAACTGCGATCTACAAGAAATATTCTAACTGTGTCAAATCGCACGTTATCGGTGGTTACTTTACTTCATCTCCAAGTGGGATGCCCTCAAATGGCTCGTGCAGAATATTCGATGTGGCATCAGCTGTGTAGCACGTTGCACAGTCACATCGTCTCTACATGAGGTATACGTTGCCCCTAAATCGCTCGTGTTGAAAACTCTTGTAGCAAATAGCCATACAGTTGACATCACCACATGTCTTTGGTCTCCAGATCATTCAATTCAGGCCAAAAGAAGATAGTAATCATCGACTTATAATGCCCGAAGTTGACAATGATGGCCAACGTCGATCTCAGACGAAACGGAATAATGTCCACACTCAAACAGTAATTTTTTCGCAGTTTATTAGACGAACTTGAACCGCATGTGGATAAGTATTGTGTCAAGTTCTACAATTTTGTCTGCTTAGGTACCCATTCATCCAGAAATTGGCCTTGTCTGTCAGTGATGACAGTCAATAATTTGCAAGCAATTTGACAGATGTAGTTTCAACCAGATGGCCGTTATTAACTGTGAAATTATAGAAGCCTATGTAAGAATGCCCAACATTTGATTTAAATTTTAGACTGGCTTTGCATCATATGGGTTAGCATTGTATTGAATGATCATAAGACAGCCGTCATTAAATATAGCTGAGATCTTTTTAGAAGATTTCATTACAAAATTGCTAACATTATTTCAATATATGGCCTTGTCATGTCTTGCCTGAGACTTCCCAATCATTTTGATAATTACATGAAAGCAAATTACCTCTATCTAAACAAGTTTCGTTGTCAAATTCTAGGTATTTTAACACATTTCCTTTCAGGTTGCTACGTTTCAGACAATTCTCCTCTTCTTATAAGTAATGTAGCCTCTGCAGAAGTCAGTAGGGGATATTTCACCCTTTGGGCCTGTATTCCACAATGATCAAAGTAAAATGGTAATCGGGTTCTTCGCATGCCTTTATAAGACAGAATTGCTGCGAGGCATTTGACATTCGTGTGACTTAGTTTCAAAGGTACACCTTTGTATATCCCTATCACCTTCAGGACTTTTATTTCCTTCAAGGGACACTTATCTCCTTCATAACAACACTTCAGTCCAGGATTACCACTAGCTTTACACACCACTTAAGTTGTGCTAGTGTTTATTTTAGACATGAATGGACGGGGCTTCTGAACTTCGAAAGATTTCTGGAAGAACACTTTTCATGCAATTTTGTCTGCTGAGAGACAAATTAACCGAAAACTGTTTTCTACATACTGTTTAACGTTTTGATATCTGCTGGGTTTGAACATGTCTACTAGACTTTCTGTGACCTTCAAAACTAAACAAAAATAAAAGATTGAAATTTCTTAAATTTGTTCAAGATTAAAGAATTTCGATTGATTTTAAAACTCCACACTAGCCCATGTACCTTAAGGCATAACTTAATGTATAAAATGTACTAAAATATGCCTATGTCAACTGCCTTGTTGGTAATTACTACAATATACTTTACAAAGCATAATGTACTACAACAAACCTGGTTTAGCATTTCGTAAATGAATTTCAACAATTCTTTAATTAATTGACAACAAACTGCACTGAACAATGGTATGTAACAATTCAATGGCAACGTAAGTGAAATACGAAATTATTTCAATTTAAAAAAGTCTTCGAGTTATTAAAGTTTTATAACATCATTCAGTCGTCACTACCTAACTACGTATCTATCCCATTAGACTAGTACCTTGAAGTTAAGAAAATCTCAAATGAAAGGCTAAATCCAAATGTAAATTTCATTTGAAAATCAAACATTATCTGGCAAAACATACAAGCCTACAAATCAAACGAAATTAATTTTAATTTATTGTACATTAAATACGAAGAAACCTATTCAAACATAATTTATCTAAGATGACAATTTATTATTGTTGTTGTTGGATTTTCTTACCAACAAATCATTGTCTACTTGTTACACTACGAATTCATTATTATTTATCGGATATAAAATTGCAAAAACTTTTTTGATAAACAATATGTACAAGGAACGGATTTATCAT
This sequence comes from Sarcophaga bullata, assembly GCA_005959815.1. Taxonomy (NCBI): domain Eukaryota; kingdom Metazoa; phylum Arthropoda; class Insecta; order Diptera; family Sarcophagidae; genus Sarcophaga; species Sarcophaga bullata. The sequence continues at coordinate 23,571 of QOCX01001584.1, read as the reverse complement.
TGACTTTGAAATCATAATTTAAAGGAAAATTATCAAACTGTTATTACATTGGTATTTAAAATAAGAATTAGAAAAATATTAAAGGAATTACAAGAAATTTTAAATGTAGATGCTGGTAGCATAGACCTATGGTAAGAAGCATGGGAAACCTCAACTTTAAATCTAACACGGCCCTACCAAGCAGCTAAGTGTCTGCTGGGCATCAAATCTTTGATGAACACAATTATTTTTCTACGAATTTTGTTAACATTTTCAATAAGGAAGAAATTAAATTATTTCCAGAAAGATATTATTTAACTGCTTACATACATCACCTACATAAATGGTCTTGTACACATCTTTAGTAGAGATTATCTGCCTAGGCTTCTCTAAATCAGCTATGTTGGGGTGTGTTAATTTTATCAATTTAATGCCTGATATACCGTTTACCAATCTCGATTTCCAAACTAAAGATTTTTAAGATGATTTTCATGGAAATTTTTCTTAATTCTCCTAGTTTTTGCCAGAAGTCAGCTGAAAGTACAGTCGCCGCAAAATATTTTTTAATATCCGTTTTATGAAGAACGTCTGAACTACATCTTTGAACCGTAACCTCATCCGTCTAATCAGTGCTTCAGCAACAGATTCCATCCCTGTGAGAATGTCCAGTAGCAAGAGAAACATTTCTTAAGAGTAACTCTGATGCCCAAAAAAAATAAAATCTTCTGCGAAATACTCTTCTTTGAGCATGTTTAAATCGGCCTTGAAGAGTTAAACACAACTTAAGTGCCTATTAAAGTATGCGAATTCTCGACCTAGGTTCAAACCTCAGTCAGACATCTCGAACAAAACGAAATGTGAAGACAATATTTCTTTGGCAGACTCTCTCTTAGCAGATTTCTGTCAAAAATTCTGAAGTTTCTAAGAAATTGCCGCACGGAGTCGACTTTAAACTGCAGATCCCTCCGTTCATGTATGAACATTAACAAACACAGCATAATTGATTGGAGAGAACATAGGTCTGGAAGGGTTCACAATGACCATTTATTTAAGCAAAACAAACTGAAAATATAACAAGTTCTTTAACAAAGTTAGCTGTTATGAAATAACAAAGTTCGGAAGACCGTGTACAGAATTTTTATTACAGAATGTTGAATGTTTCTTAAAAAAAGTTCACGCTTTTGGCTCAGTCATGTGTATTGTTTTCATTTTAAGCATAATTTCAGCAATCAACATCTAAATAGCCGGGTTATCATGACTTTAACAAGCCATAACATGAATAAGAATTTTCGAAATTTTTCCTAATAGTGCTCAAAGTATTATGAAAAAATTTCTAAAAATTTCTATTCACTGTTCTTTGGCCATATGAGTCGTGTAAGGTAGGTATAAATTTCTATCCTCTGCTATCATATCAGATAGTCGTATAAGGTATCATGTAGTCGTTTATGACTATGCTTAGCCTACTACATATTTAAAGTTAAATTAACACATGCACCAGTGACGTTACTGCAAATGAAAATGCATTTTTGTTGCTTTTATTTTTCCATTTGGAATATTAAAGGAATTAACAAATGAAAATGCATAATTCGTTGGCTGGAAATATGCAAAAAAAGGAATAATTTTCAAATAATTTTTAAAACATATGCCAGAATATGAAAAACAATATTGCAACGTTTGCAAAAACTGTGAATGAAAAATTAAGGAGGATAAAATTCTTATATCCTTGAAAAGGATAAAAACACTTAAAAAGTTCTAAGGCAGCATAATATAATTAACAAGAACTACCTTTCACTGGAGCCCGTCCACCAAGCAACATAAATTCCATTCGAATCAGATGTATTTACAATTTTGTGTTGCACTGTAAACAGATACAATCACAAGTGTAATAAACATTTACACAAAATTGCATGAATTTATGACTTTATAACTAAAAGTGCTAAAGACGTCTGAACTTAAAAGGATATTGAGCAATACAAATTCAAAAGTTTTATACACTCACATACACATATACATACACATATGCATGCATTCATGTGTAGAAATGCATACGAATACACTTTGAAACAATTCAAATGTAAATTTGTTTGTAAAGAAAAACACACACATACACACACACACAAATATGGTATATAAAATGCACTTCGAAAACTTTGAATATTCTTTTTAATAAAATTCAACAGAAATCAACAGAATAAATCGATACTGAATAAATCCCTGCATATGCAACAAACACTAAAGGCTCTCAGACACACACGTACTTGTAATGTGAAAAAATGTAAATTTAAACGGAAAATTGAAAACAAAAAAAATAGAAAAGAATGAAGAAAAGAGAAAATGTCTCGATACATAGGCCTGAGTATTAAAAATGCAAATGCTGCATGTGTAGATACAGGCTTTCTTCAGGTTTATTACAATATTAGACAGGCTTAAAATTATAAATTCCAATAGTACTTGTGTGATATGGCTTAGGCGCTGAAAATCAATAAATAAAGCCAATAAATTCAAAGCATTAACAAGTTTGTGTGACATCCTGTTTCAAATTTCCAGATATCCATGGAGCCATGCGCTGCTAATGTTACGGGAGAATGTGGGCAGCTTATACTGTCAGAGAGTATCGATTTGAATCCAAAAATTCTAAAATTACGATTTAGAGGCATTAATAGACCGGAAATGTCTGCGAAATTGGTTCAGCTGATAAAAAGCATTTGATTCCACCCTGGACAGATCCAGATCCAGTAGAAGTGGTTCGAAACTTAGTAACAAAAATGAGCGGTCTGAAGCTGCACATTCTCTTAAAAGAGACTATTTTGTGGTATACAGATGGGTTCAAAATTGATCATAGGACTGAAGGAGCAGTTTTTGGTCCCAGGATGAAATACTTAGAACCCATGGTTAAATTCGGGGTATCCTTTAAGCAGATGTTAATGCCATCGAAAAATATGTGGAAATATTATAAATGGGATTCACGAAAGACTATGGAACAGTATGGGACAGTCTGGAGAAGCAAAATCCGCTGAGTAGAGAAACTAAAAATTACTTCTGCTAGTGTGGAAATTCTCGACAATAAGCAAGCAGACGAGCTTGTAAGAAGGGGAACTTCCGCGACTTTTGATGGGACCAGAACTCTACTGTGGAATTGAAACAGATGTGTGGTATGGTATGGTCTACGAAAAGGAAGATAAAAAGTCAAGGATGCATCTCAAGTAGGTTGAAATCACTCACAACTTTTTTGTTGAAAAATTTAAAATAAAAGGAGATTTGAATAATGCATCAGACAAATAAGAAATAAGCTGAGATTGATTACCATTGTTTTAACAATGCACTGTAGACTCAGGGAGGGAATGATTATTTAGAATAGAATCTCGAGTCAACCTGGAACGATAAGAGCATATCACCGTAACACATTCCTGGAACCTATAAGGTATTAATGCATCGCAGATGGAAACATCAAAGTATTTAACAGATGCTAGGCTGGGGACTGACACCAAGCAGAATCCTGAAATTTACTGGGAGAATGTTAGGGTTTACACTATAATATATGAGCAGAGTACAATAGGTCGAATTATTTTTATTGCTACAAATTAGGCAATAATCCATGAGGTTACAGAATATATTCGGCTGGTTTCAAATTGGTCTGCGCATGTTTAAGTCCACATGCTTTACATTTACAAAACGATCAGCTTATAAGACCCAATTCTGAAAATGTTATGAAAGCCTTAAATTTTTGATTATCCCGCTACTCTTACTCTAACAGAAGCAATCTTTTCGACGCATTTTTTCGAATATTTTGGATGCATAGGCTTGATCACATTTGTAAGACTGACCAACCTTATAAAATTGCTTTAAAATCTTCCCCTTTATGTCCATTTAGTCCCAAATTTTCTGAATATGTATTTTAACAATTCTTTACATTCGCAAGTGGGCATCCTTCCCACCCAAATAATTATATAGCGCAGATGTAAGATCTTTTTCACTGACAATCTCTCTTGGTGGGGCCGGTGTTGATATTATAAAACTATCCACAGATATTTTTGTGCTAAAATCAAGCCCCGTTAAAACGTACGGCAATGTTGAATATCATTAAAAAAACAGGAAAAATTGTAATAATATGCTGCTTAAAATTGTAACGCATTTTACCTATAAAATAAAACTTAAGCATTTCATAATTGCTTTTAAATAACGTTGATTTCAAGCTTAACAACGCAATTAAGTTTTGTTTTCGAAAATAATAGAATTTTTTAATAAACATCACATCACTTTTAAAGCTTTTTAAATTACAAGCACAAGAATACTTAAATAAAGCTGAATTGGAATACACCAACGAATGTGATACTCCGAACAGAACAGCTTTGTGTATCAAGCTAACATTTCTGTTAAATTTGCTCACCACAAAATACTGCCTTAGTACTTCTCTAAAGCTCTGTGATAGAATTTAGTATGAAATTTGAAGGTAACTTATCACATCTGTTAGCTTAAGAATATCCTTTAAAAGCTAAAAACTGATAATCTTAACATTCTATGCTTGTAAAAGCAGTGGCTTTATACCTTTAGTCAGTATTCAATCTCAAACTACTTTAAAATGCTCACATCCTTGCAAATCAAGATTCAGTTAAAAACCAAATCAGCTGGTAAAGCAGATTTTTTTTTAATTAGAAACAATAATATTTTTAAAGAGCCCGCTCTTCATATTGAAAAAAATAAATCTCAACACAAACAAATGTACTCTTCTTCACTTTAATTTTCTCAGCAGATAAATGAACAAGTTTTTTTTCAGGAAAATATATTCTTTCTACTGGGAAAATAAGATGCCATTATTTCTGTGATCTGTTGAAATTTTTCCAGTGTGGGCTAAAGCATTATCTTGATGAAACCGAAGCTTATTTCTTTACAAAAGTATTTCATCACTTATCATGTAGATTAAGTTATAGTACAACACACCAGATAAATCCTTCGCAACTGAAAGAGTGACTAATTAATATCC
>QOCX01001583.1:1296-31506 GCA_005959815.1 Sarcophaga bullata | reverse complement strand
AGCTGTACCAGCTATACTAGCAATTTTAGCCCCTATTCCAGCTATACTAGCTATTCCATCCAGCTAGCGCAGCCATAGTAGCTATTCCAGCCAGCTAGAGCAGCTATAGCAGCTATTCCAGCCAGCTAGAGCAGCTATCGTAGCTATTCCGGCCAGATAGAGCAGCTTCTAGCCAGCTGTGCCAGCTACACTAGCAATTTTAGCCCCTATTCCAGCTATACTAGCTATTCCATCCAGCTAGAGCAAGCTATAGTAGCTATTCCAGCCAGCTAGAGCAGCTATGGTAGCTTATTCCATCCAGCTAGAGCAGCTATAGTAGCTATTCCACAGCCAGCTAGAGCAGCTATGGTAGCTATTATAGCAGCTAGAGCAGCTACAGTAGCTATTTCCATCCAGCTAGAGCACCTATAGTAGCTATTCCAGTCAGCTAGAGCATCTATAGTCGCTATTCTAGCCGGCTAGAGCAGCTACAATAGCTATCCTAGCCAGCTAGAGCAGCTATAGTAAGCTATTCCAGCCAGCTAGAGCAGCTATAGTATCGTAGCAATTCTAGCCAGCTAGAGCAGCTACAGTGAGCAATTCTAGCCAGCTAGAGCAGCTACAGTAGCAATTCTAGCCAGCTAGAGCAGCTACAGTAGCAATTCTAGCCAGCTAGAGCAGCTACAGTAGCAATTCTAGCCCAGCTAGAGCAGCTACAGTAGCAATTCTAGCCAGCTAGAGCAGCTATACTAGCCTATTTTTAGCCAGCTAAGCAGCTATACTAGCTATTCTAGCCAGCTAGAGCAGCTATACTAGCTATTGTCTAGAGCAGCTATACTAGCTATTCTAGCCAGCTAGAGCAGCTATAGTAGCTATTCTAGCCATCTAGAGCAGCTACAGTAGCTATTCCAACCAGCTAGAGCAGCTTCTAGCCAGCTAGAGCAGCGCCAGTAGTTATCCTAGCCAGCTAGAGTAGCGACAGTAGCTATCCTAGCCAGCTAGAGCAGTTACTGTAGCTGAGCAGCTACAGACTTCTTTTTGAGGAGGATATTTAAAATGATGCTCAGTTTTAAAATGACAAACTAACTAGACGGATATAAACAACTCCGATATTTAATCCGATATTTGTCGCTTTTCCTTTGAATCTTGGGTGAAGCCAAGCCGTTGAGTAAATGGAGGTTGAAGTTTTAAAGAAACTGACCAAATCGTATGATGCTTTCTTGTCTTCAGCATCGTTGATGAAACAAATCCCCGTCTCTTGGGTCCAAATTTAAACAAGGCTGATAATTCCCTGGTCTTTTATTAACTGGCAAAACGTTCACTCTTTGTACATCAAGTCATACACGGGTCCGCCCCAACGGTTGTACTAAACTGTTTGCTTTTAAATTTCAATTAAATTTTTACATTTAAATAAAGGACGTATAATAATAATAAAAACAAAAACAACAAATATTGACACACAGTTAACGGGAATTTTTTTTTTTTTTTTTGAATCTGCATTAACTAGTTAGCCAGCTATACTAGCACAGCCAGCTAGCAGCTATACTAAGCCAGCTAGCAGAGCTATACCAGCCAGCTAGCAGCTAACTAGCCAGCTAGCCAGCTATACTAGCCAGCTAGCCAGCTATACTAGCCAGCTAGCCAGCTATACTAGCCAGCTAGCCAGCTATACGCACCAGCTAGCCAGCTATACTATGCCAGCTAGCCAGCCTAATGACTTAGCGCAGCTTAGCACCCAGCTATATAGCAAGCTTAGCCAGCTATACTAGCCAGCTAGCCAGCTATACTAGCCAGCTAGCCAGCTATACTAGCCAGGTAGTCAGCTATACTAGCCAGTTGCACTGGCCATTACGAGTTTGTTAAAGTATAATCCATAGAAATTATAACCTAAAACATTAAAAACATAACCTACAAAATTAGCTGTTAATAATTTCAACCAATCTACTCCCCTCTACAATTGTTTCATCATCTCTTAGAGTGGCGTTTAAGCCTCTTAAGAATTTTAAGGCTCTTAAATGAATTTAAATTAATTTCGTTTAAAAGTATATGCCAACCAGCTGCTGCTGCTATTGCTATTGATGTTGTTATTGCTGTTGTCGTTTTTCATTATACGCTCTCTGCTTTCTCTGTTTTTTTTTTCTTTGGTCTGTTCGAAGCCATTAAATTCTAATTACGGCTTAATGATGTTTTACTCACTCAGTTCTGTGCTGATGCTGCTCTTCATTTCATTACAACATATTGAATAGTGTAAGTATGTGTGTGTGCTTGCGTGTGAGTGTGTGTGTTTTCTCATTTTTCTAAATTGACCAAAACAAAGTGGAATAGGGAGAGAGGAACAGTTGCGCAAAGATTGTGAATATAGAGTAGGCATGTAGTAGACACATCAGCTTTGTTATCCTTAATGATACGTTTCAAAACGTATACATTCACACTGCAAGCACACGGACGCATACATATAAAATTAAAAGTGAGTATAACATTTACAAAAACAAATATTAATAGACTAAAAGAGGGAACTACAATAATAACAATAATAATATTAATGACAACAAAAACAACAACAACAACATTGCTTTAATAATACAAAAAAGGTGTGCCACAATGTCAATTGACATGTAACACCAGCCTGCCAAGTCAACACCACAGCACAAAACCTTTTTAATGTTGATTTCGAGAGGCGAGAGGTGAGTCAGAGAGTATTTACGTATTATTTGATCCTAAATCTTGTTATTGTTATTCTTGAAAATAGCAAAGAGCACAATAAAAGCAACAACCATTTGTAATAATGAAACAATATCAAGATACACTCGAAAAAAATTTTTTATTATAGTTACCCAACAAAAGATAAGATTGCCTCAAGACCATTCGAGTTGAGAAGAGTGTTCGCTTCGTTTCATTATTCCTTTTGCCAAGCATGCTCTTTGGAAAGTGATATGGAATGATCGCAAATTCCTAATTGACTGGTGATACAGTCCTGCATATCTGATTCGACTTTCAACTCTAATTTCTAGTCAGCCGCATATGATATGAGTGCATAGAGCTCGGCTTGACAGTCCCATTCTCTGTATTTTCTGTCACCGTCTTTAAATGATGTAAAGTATTGCTGGCAAGGGAATATTTCATTTCAAATCTGCCTCACTACATGTCCTTGCGCCTTCCGTATGTCAGAAAATGGCCTTTGTTGTACTCTACTCTTGTTACTAACATACATAGTCTTGTTGTGAAGTATTTCCTACAATCATAGAGTCACCATTCTATATGATAGGCAACAAACAATACTACCTGATTAATATCGTGTTAGACTTGCTTCTTATTAAACTAGCTGAACGCTCTGATCCTTGTTAGCTAATTGACGGGTTTAAATCCAAGAGACTTTACAATTTCGTTAAAGGCCAGGCAACGTAAGAACGTCTCTGTTTTTATCGATAAATTACATCGTGTGTTTTGGACGACGTATCGACGTATATCGTGCACCACTGTAGTCACACTCCAATGCTTCCATTGTGGTATGCGTATGGGCACACATAAACTAATTAAAAAATTTATAAAATGCCTAAAGTTTACTGATTTTTATTTTCGAGTGTTCAAGTTACATACAGTAATAGAGACTGGGGCCAGGTCAGGTAAAGACATTGCTTTGATGGTAACCTTCTATTTTTTTTCAGGTAATTTGAGATGATAAACAATATGCAGGATATAACGGATAAACAGGATATTTACAAAAGCTTTTACTCCGATTAAAATAATTGAAAACAAATGAAAGAGAGAGAGGGAGAGAGAGAAAAATATTAGTCAAGGAGAAGGACATTTTGCTGTCCCATAGCAAAATAACAAAGAATTTTCCTTTGGTAATTAAAAATAACAATCTTCTGAGACAACAGGTTCTCTTACTAATCCTTACAAACAAGTTCTGTTGCTGTTCGGTTGTTGTCGTTATTGTATTTTGTCTACAAAATAATTTAAAAGCATTGTTTCTTTTAATTTAATTATAAATATTTGCATGTCTGTGCAGGAGATAGAAAAGAAAGTCAATATTTTTGAAAGCTGACTACTGCATACTCTTGGCCACCTTAAGTTATGCTATGCAAAACATGAAAATAAACTTGTGTGGTGAAAGTTTTGACGTAACTAAAGCTCAAAGTTTGCTTGAAGAGAAGGAAAGGACTTTTGTTAACCTTTGCATGGTTTGTTGACTGGGTTTTATTTATGCAATTGAAAAGTAAAGCATAACATTAGGGATAAGAGATTGTGTATAGCATAAATATAGCATAGTAAAAGGGGACTTAAAATAAAATTAGAAAATGTTTTGTGTTAAAAAGTAAAATTTGTTACAAACATTCTTAAAAGTAATACAGAAGCTTATTTAATATAAAAATAAATTGTAATTTATTTTTGGAGCATAGTTTAGGGGATTGTATACATTGTTTAAGTTACAGATTACTGCACGAATAGATGGTTTTAACTATGAATGGATTTGAAGAAAGAATTTCAAATGAGCAGGAATATCCAATAGTTTAATAATAATAATCGAGTTTGAAAGGAAATTCTACTGAGCCAAAGAGAATGCCACAATAAACTAAAAGTATACTCCAAATTTATTTCGATGATTCATGGCCCACTATTTAAAGTATACTTTGAGGCTAATTAAATAATTAAAAATTAGAATGTGTGCTGCCATTACCCGTTATTCATCAATAGGGAACGATTATATGTTAAAATAAAAAATTTCAAAGTATATTCTTGAGGGCACAAAAGTATGATATAGAAAATACGTAATTTTGATTGCGAAAAGCTTGGCGCTTGTCTACAATTATAAGACTAGAGACGACTAGATGAGTCGCCGTGGTCTAGTAGACAGTGTGTTGGCTTATTAGAAGTGAGGCCATGGTTCTAAGAACAGGTCAGACACCTCCAGCAAAACAAAATACGCACAAATATTTCTTCGGCACCTTCCACTCAGCAGATTTCTGACATAAATTCTGGAGAGTATATAAAATTGCCATGAGAAAATTTTTCAAAAAAAAATTGTCTTTCGAAATCGACTTTAAACTGTTGGTACCGCCACTCGTGTAGAAAATTAATACACCCAACATAACTGTGTAAGTTGAAATCCTGACAAAACGATTACAATTAGGTATGTGTGTATGACTAGAGAATCGATCGCTTACAAAAATATGATTAGAAGAGCTTGGATAGAACAATTCTTACAAAACGGAAAACTGGAAATAGTTCTCATGGTGGATACTTAGCATTATTCTCCGAAAGAGTGAAGGGTTATCTTTTTTTTTTTTAGAGTGATCCAAGCCTACAATTGTGCTTTATAGTAGCACTGTCATTAAGCAATTTCTACTTGATATCAGTTATTCTGTTCAGCAGCGGATAAAAACTTAAAAAGTGAGAAAACTTTTGAACAAAGTCAAGGGATTTGAGAGGGATATCTCCCATATTATCACATCGTATTCATTATCAGTGAAAATAAGTATAGAAGACTGAGAAGAATTCAATTTACTTGGCTTAACTTCTGTCCTTAACTATCAAGAAAACATTTTTTTTTCTAAAATTTTGTAATACACCTTGAGTTGCTTGAATAATTAAAAAAAAAAACTGTTGCATACTTTTTGTGGTTGTTAATTTTCTATTCAAAAACTATAAATTTTATCTCAATCTACAAACTTTAACATGAAGAAGAGTTCGCATTAGAAAACTACCTGCCCTGAATGGTTTGTATCGGTCTTATTAATCAATGCTTATTTATTGATAAATTTGTCAACCACCATTCGTTCAATTTATTCCTCCATTAGAACAAGACGCCCTCAAAAACTAATAAACTATGACAGACAACAGACATATTGCATCAATAATTTATTTGACAGTTTGATTTCTCATTCTCTCTCTCCCACTTTCGTTTGGTTTAACCGCAAAACCACACATACACACTCACACACACAATCTTAGACATGTACCCAGACAAGAGTAGTGGTTTCGAAAACTATCGAGACCAATGATGAGATAAAACACGGTTAAAAAACGAAAAGAAGGAAAAAAATAATTGCAGCCACCTCTACATACATGTGGCATGAATAGAGAAGGCGATATACAGACAGACAGACAGACAGACAGACAGTTAGTTAGTTGAAGCGACAGTAACAAATTTCTTGCCATTAGACACGTTGTCTCTACTATTGATGGAGCAATAAATTGAATGAAATCATTGGGAAAAATCTCTTTATCCTTCTTCTCGAGACTAAAAATGAAAAGGTTACAGATTAATAAGGGACTTACTTCGAAGAATGAATACGTTGGGATTTTGGGTGGAGGAGAATTGCTTTATTTGCAGGCCATAACAACAATAGCAATAGAATTTGTGAAAATAATAATACAATCTAACAGTGTGTCTCGCCGTAAATAAATCTTGACAACCCAGTCATACATACAAAAAAAAAAAACAAGAAGACAGACGTCGAAAATTAAATCAAAACAAATGTCATCACTCGTCCAATTGTAAATCTCTCTCTCTCTCTCTCTAAATCCGTTTAAGATCTAAACTAGAAATGTGTATGTGTGTGTTGATAAAGCATAAGAAACAATCGAATTTGAAAATTATGTGCGAAACTTAAAAAGCACGTACTTTTTATTTTCTACCACTCTCTCCTTTTTTTTTGTCCTTCAAAAATAGAAAAGATTTGTTAGAGAGTTTCTTATCAAAAGAGAAACTTTCTCTTCAATTTAAGTTGATTGGTTTAAAGGACACAAAACAATGATTTGTAAAGATTGCAAATGAATGACCACAACGTCAACGGAGCATGTGGTTGCTCATGTTTCAAAGATTTTAAGCATAAAAGTATTTAAAGGTAAACATGAAAGGGGCAACAAAAGCTAAAGCATACTTTACGGAGGGAGTAATTTAATTTTTAACTCCTTTATTGAAATAGGAGTTCAATAAACTTTTTCTAAAGGATTTAATAAAGTTGTTTTATTGTGAAGGTTGTAAGTAAAATCCAATCGCTTGGAAATTATAGTTCTACAGTAAAGGTAAGTAAAACAAAAGAATCTAGGGTAATGGACTACGTAAATTTGTATAGAGTTCTTGTAAATAATGTAATGGTATGGAACGAACTTTGCTAATTACGATCTAGAGGTGGCAATAATCGATTTTCCTACGATGTTCCCTTTATATGATATTTTATTTAGCGGGCAGATTATCTGAAGACAGTTCGAGCTTCGAAATTATTAAATTGAGAAGAAACGGCATGAATATAATATCGTTTTCCCGTCGATTCATCAAATGAGCCTTGAGAAAATTAGAACCGAATCGAGTGTTCCAGTGCCTACTTACTGAACCTTTTTTTAAGGAATAAAATAATTTTTGGAAATGAACAAACAATGACAACTTTCTTACCTACTTGGTCATTGCAATCCTTAAGTCGGGACTGCAACCTAGTTTCTACCACTAACCGTACTGTGTGTGTTAATTATATTTGTGAAAAGCGAGACCTACAATTTAAATTCGATGCCGAACGACAAATATATGAGAAACTAATCATGCTCATTTTATTTACTCTCAGTTTTTACCAGAAATCAGCTGCGAAATTTTTTCAATATTTCGTTTCATTTCAGATGCCTGAGCTGGGGACCCCGAGTTCATGCCTTATGAGTCAACACGCTACCCGCTATTTTACGGCGACTCCCATGACATTATTGGACATAAATCACCCACAGACTATGCATTCATTGGAGTGCATAAGAAGCTCTTGAACTGTGTCTAGCTTCTAACTGTGAAGAGTCCGTAATATTTTGATTTAGACTGAGAAAATATAAACTCTACAAATCATTTTTTATAATTTTATTTTAACCAAATCCCTTAGGCAACTATTTACAAACTAAAATGTAGATAGGAGTGCTAGTTTCGTACAATTTTAATAAAAAAGAAATTTGCCACGCCCACTTGCTTCAAAGTAGTTTCTTTATGGAAAGAGTAGAATTTCTAGAAATACAGTGAGTGCCCTTAAGAATTGTTTTCTGCGACAAAAATACCTCAAATTTATAAATAAATTTTACCAACACCTAAAAGTATGCAAAGAATTTAAAATTAAATTAATTAAATAAGCAAATGTGCTAAATTGAAACAAATTCTAAATAAAATACAAGCCTGTAACAAGCGTTATGTTTTTTTTTTGTTCAAGTTTAGCATTTGTCAGTATTAAACCATGCGGGCTTTTATAAAAGCCTCCTAAAAATATGCTTCAATTTTTTGTTTTGTTTTTCTTCTAAATATTTGTAAATTTGCTTTATTACAGCTTTTATATAAAAAATTATTTATTTTACCGTATAAAGCACAAAATCCTGCATTTAATTTTCATTATAAATTTTCAAATATGTATGTATGTATGTCAGATGACCAATGGTCATCTATATTTTACGGAGGAAAACAAATATTCTTTTTCCCATAAAGATTAAGAGAAACTCTCAAACTGCCCTGTAAAACTGTTTTTTTTTTCTTGCTCTTTCAATTTAACTTGTATATGAGGATGATCTAATCAAATAGAACATAAAAGGGGGGAATTGAAATTACTGGATATAAAACTAGCCATAAAGCTCATTCAATAGGAGTTTAATGTAATTACATTATATTTCATAAATGTTTCCTATTCAGTAGCAGACAGATGCCGCTTCACCCCACTACTCACCACCTCACTCTATAAGTTTGATAAACAGAAAAAAAAAAAGAGAAGAAGATTTTGACCAAATAAACCTGCTGTATGCTGCCTGTTAGTAGAATTGTGGCAGCAAATAAAAATTTACAAAATATTAATAAATATTTAAACATGACCCGTTTGTTATGCTACTGCAACTATTTGGTTAGGTTCAAGCCAAAATGTATGCTTTAGTTTCGCTTTTTTATTTTTATTTTGCTTCTGGGTTGTACTTTTGCTCTCTGTGTGTTCGAATGTATGGGTACAATAATCATAAATACATATAAAACAGGATTCCCTTTACACGTGTGCATGCATATCCATACATACGATTGGATTTTCTCTGTTCCAGCTTCTCTCTCTCTCTCTCTCTTTCTGCATACACACATCGTTGGTATTCATTACAATTACTAGTCCCATCACAACATATAAACATTTTATAACATCATACGTTATGGTTTCATATAACACAGAAATAAGCAGCAACAACAACAACAACAACAACAACAACAACAACAACAACTATAACAATAATATTTTGAAACATAAATACTCATACATTTACACAGTCACCATAGTGCATGACCCATAAGGTTATGGTATCCTTATTATAGAAACTATATATTAAACAACAACAACAATAAAACCAACAACAATATACAGGACTATTTAGACCGAAATGAATGTGTTCGTTTATATGCTAAAGGTTGGATTCCATTTGCTTTATTTATTTTTTTCAAAATTTAATTTTGTTTAGTATCCCCGTATATGCATACACTACTCTGCAGAGTTAAAAGTCCATAATTCCTTGAACCGGACAAACAGAAAATCCTTTTCTAAAAGGCTTTCATAAATTCTTTATGAATTTTTCATAATTTTTCTTTTTTTTTTTGGTTTGTAAGGTTATGTCGAAATAGATTTGTGGATTCAACTTAATTTAAAAGGAAGATAAATCAAGGAATATGCATACAAACATACACATACAGACATTATAGGTCATTACAACCCTTTAGTCAGGATTACAATCGAGTTTCTCATTAAAAGTTTTGGGGATTATTATCGAAGTATTGGTGATTCCCTACAACATGCCATTCAAAAAACCTAACAGAGAGCTCGTACACTAAGAGCTTACCAAGCTTCGAACCCGGCTTATGCATATATGAAGTTGCTTTCAGCAATCTTTTGGCAAAAAAAAACTCACGAGAGTAAATAAAATTGTCATTAAAAGTTTCTCAAAATACCAAAATATCGAAGTGAGAAAGTCGTTTAAACGTCAACATTCTGTTGGACCTTATACTTTTACTCGACTTTAGAAAATTGTAACAAAACAAATTATTTCCAGAAGAAATTGGGGGGGGGGCATGATCAAATAAAAAGAGTAGAATTGGAGGGATATGAATGCGGACCCCAGGATAGACTAGATTTTTGTCAATGATTCAGGAATTTGCCTCAGACACTAATTATCAAGTCTGAGCGCAAGCTAGTCAAACCTTAATTGATATCGAGATACTAAGCCAAAGGCAGAGAAAGGCCTGCGCCTGATCCGATACTATTGAAACAAGTACACGTAGGGACAAGCCATGTAAACTTGTTAAATCCAAAATCTCGCCGCTTATTGTACAAATACATCGAAGAAGTTGTCTCATTTAACTTCTACGACAGTCTGGTAAAAAGTCAGGAAGGTCAAGAGGCAGATACAGTAAAAGAGCTCGACAAATATTCAAACATTTGAAGCCTGTGTGGAAATATGATATGATGGGATATGGCAGTTGAAATTATTCGCCGCAATCGAGAGTAATCAGGGTTTATTTAAAGGCTTCATATATCCAAAGAACACAATCATTACAGTAGACCACTACAACTAATTCCTTAGTCAGGATTACAACCTTGTATGTTCATTTAATACACAAGTGATGGGACATACACTTTAATGTCGATTTCGAACGACAATTGTATTTTACTCTCATAGCTCTTTTGATCAAAAAAAAAAAAAAAAAAAAAAAAATTAGAGAAGGCAGCTGAAGAAATATTTTTTTCATATTTTGTTTCAGGCGCTCGTCTAATAAGCTAAAACACTACACTACACCACACTATCGCGAACGAACGAACCACCAAACAGACTTTCACGTCTCAATACTTTTGAGCACAAGCGATGTTTGATTTTTTTTAAATCGTATTCAGGCAGTTATTTCGAATAAAGTTAATTAAAGTTGTGCAACGGAAGAGATAGTTGAATACCTCGTTTTTGGTTGCACTGCCCTTCTTATTAGCTGTTAATAGTGATCTCAATACCTGCTATAGCATATATGTATATTGTGCATCGATGGAGATGATATCTTAATTACAAGCTAGCTTCTCAGCTTCTCACATAATTATTTTTAATTTTATGTCTGAGAGGAGGAACCTACAGTTTAATTTCGACTACGAGAACAACAGATTTTAACAAATTTTCATGGCAATTGTATATTATGCTCAGAGTTTTTGCTAGAAGACTGCTAAGAGGAAGTCGCTGAAGAAATATTTTTTTTTTTTTATATTTCGTTTTGTTCAAGATGTCGGGGTCAGGGGTTAAACCACACCACACTTGTCTAATAAGCGAAAACACTACACGTACAAGACTACTACAGCAAGTTCAGTAGAATGCATTGTAAAATAATACGGTGAATTGAAGTATTTTCGAAAGTAGAGAGCCAATACTGGATTCTTATGTTCAAAATTTTAAGCTTTTCTACGTGTTCATCTGTTATATTGGTCTGTTTACAGAATCTCATGCGGATTAAGTTAGACAAAGAGTGAGTTGTTCTAACTTTGAAAACCTCTGTCTGCATGATCTTTTGCGTATTAAGTTAGACAATGGTGAGTTGTCCTATATTTGAATAGCTTAAGCTACGATCAAAGAACCTTAGTACTAAGGTCACCGTAAGACTTTAGACACAGTAATGGAGGTGTAAAATAAGGAAAACGGCTGAAATCAAATATAGGTTTGGAATATAAAACGGTGTTCCATATAAAATAGTTCGTATTATGGCCACTCTGAATGCTAATGATGCTATCATGTATTCATCCTAATTTCCATTATTATATTAAAAACAAAAACAAACGAAAACAAAATAAATTAAATTCCCTTAATAACTAGAATATCATATTAAATTCCTTTTAACATAGAGAAAGAAAGGGCAACCAAACTATCCTTTACATTCAATGAAATTTTAATTGAAATTTAAATTGAAAATAACACAGAGAGAAGAAACATTTCCTTATTGTTTCTTAATTTAAGCAACAACAACAACAGAAATCTTTTTAATTTTACTTAAAAGTGCTCAATTAAAATTGTTTCTGTTGTTCAAGTAACATATTACAGCTGGAGGCTGTAATAATAAGAATCCTTTTTGAAACAAAATAAGAAATTATTATTTAATAAATATCCTTTATATTACAACAACAACAACAACAACAACAACAACAACAACAACACAATAAAACAATAGCATTCAGCAGGCCAGGCCATGATACAATTTAAAATTTAATACAGCATTTAAGCATTTAACTAACAAAACAACAACATTACTTAAGGAGAGTTATTTTCTATGGTAGAAAGAAAAATTTAATTTCTGATTTTCCTTTATTGTTTCATCTTTTGTAATAAAAACAAAACAATAATTACAACAATTATAATTTAATATTAGAAATATTGTCCGTATAAGGATAAATTAAGGAGGCACAGTCTAGAACTATTAAAATTGTTTCGCCTTAAGGTATACTATAGTTACTTAATAAATCAACGTATGCTGTATAATCTTTGAGCCTTCAGAAATGTGCAATCCCGTCAATGTTCTTAGAGATAATTTTTATATACTAGAAATAGGATTTTGGATAATATACAAGAACTCCCCTCTTTTTTGTTATCATTATTGTAGTACATGACCTAATCATCGAATTCAACCCACAAGTAACTTATTTCGGTGAGTAACCTTATTCACAGATTGTTTATTTCCACACGAGTGACAAGAAACATACACTCATGGAAACACAAACCAGATTAGCAATACAGTGCGTAATCTAGGGCTGTGTTTAACAATTCACAGGAACTATATTTTTTCGATACGTTTTATACATCAATCATCATCAATCAATTTCGTCAATCTTATAAGGAACTGCAAGATTCCTGGTCCCAAATAACGCATAACCATTTTTTTTGTGCAATTTATACAGAGCACTGTTCGTCGCTCATTTGAAGAAAACAATTAGCTTCGTCGCCTATACCTCCGGTCCCAAGAAATGCCCGAGCGAAAAAATACCATAGACACCATGGCAACCACAGAGCTACCAGAAAGGCATAATAGGGTGATTAACACTCTTCTCGATTTTGGAAATTCCTTTTACAACGTACAAGCATCTAATGAGCTGCGTTTCCATAATCTAAAACACTGGTTGAAGGGATCAATCAAACAAGAACTAAGAATTTCAGGAGCATTACCTTGAAAAGAGGTTAAGTATAATGAAGAATCAAAGTTCAGGGTTTCAAAAAGTTGTGATAAAATTTCTACAAAATTCAGTGAAAAAGAAAATGCGTTTTACATTTTAATCTATCCTAGAGCATACACTAGGGCGCAGAAGACTGGTCCTACAAACTGGAAACCTATCATTGAAGTTTACGTTATGCGGCTTTAAAATCCATCTAAGGCGCGTAATATTGCAAGATAGGAGTGTTGATTGTATTATAAGCCTTCTTAAATACAATTTTAAATCTGTCTCGTTACTAAACTATTCCATAACATACATTAAGGCGCATTGAATCACTATTTAAAAAAAAATCGCCTTATGCTATACTTTTGCGCTTAAACAAGTGTTTGACGAGTGAAATAAACCTCCCCCTCTGGATTGATAAATCAAGCGAAGAGTAACCAAAGCCAATAACAAATGCTAGACGAAACTATTGCTAACCTTGAAGGCTCTTGACAATGACACTGAGACATGAAATGAAACTGAAGTGAACACGTACGTGTCTCTTCCCTTTAGCCCCTCTTACCTAGTCCTATAAATAACAGTTAAAAACTACATTTAAAAGCCATTAGTTTTGAGAAGAGTTGCAAACAAAACTGAAAATTGCTGGCAAATGATGATGATGATGATGATGATGACTATGATGATGATGTTGTATTGACAACAGCTTTTGTTGCAATCATTTCTTACCACATCATGCCTGCAAGTGAATTTTTGTTGTGTTCGCCTTTATTAACTGGCATTTTATTATTGCAAGTAAGAAGAAGAGGAAAAAGAAGGCTCGTTTTCTAAGTGTCAAAAGGATATTTAAAAGTTTTGTTGTTCTCTTTATTGTTTTTATACGTTGTAACTGCCAAAAGGTGTTGAAAATTGTGACATAATAACACTTACGCCAATGGCTGTAATATGCTTAAAGGCATAAGGAAACCCTTTCAGGAATTTCCGTTCCGTTGCAAACCCGGACTAAAAAGGAAATACTGACGAGTCATCTTCACATCAGCGTCATATCACATACGCATTCATACTCATTCTACAGCGTCATTCTTGTCAGTCAGACTGTCTAAAGTACTTAAAAGCTTTTATTTTTTGAGTCTGTCTCTGCCGCAATTCTTTTTCGGCACTTTTTTTTGTAAACCCTACACACATGTCAGATGCATGTGGCAACCTGCAAAAAACGTTACAGTTGTTTTTGGTTTCTTTGGTTTCTTTGTTTGTAATGTGAGTGTGTATGTTTTTTGAAATCATGCTTCTCTCCCTTGGTATGGGGTGTTGGAGAGAGTGTATGTGAAATAGTCAAAAAACTCGAAAGCTATCGAAAGGTATTAAATACAAGGGGGGTTTCATCATCACAATGAGCAGTTAGAGAAAATTAAAGTGCCTCAATAGGCTCTCTAAAATGGCAAAACATTAAGTAATTGACAAGAGGAATGATGTGAAAAGGTGTCCTTAAGTTTCTATTAAGCTTCTAACACACAAAAAATTCTTAAAATCGTAGTTAAATTACAGTCTAGTCTGTATTAGAAAGACAATACAATTCAAGTACTGCAGTTTCTTGTGAAAGTTATTGCTCATGTCTCACAAAAACAAAAAAACTGACCAATAGTCTGTCATATGAGGTTTGTGTCTTCGCTAATGCTTGTCCGATAAACTGTGCTTCAAGATTAAGGTTACTAAAGGGTTCAAAGCTCTTTGGTAAGACCTATGAGCTACGTGACCAACTCGAATGTAGGAATAGCGCATGAAGCTGTCTTCCAAATCCGGAAATACTTCATCCAGAGTAGTAGTTAATCTAAATTCAGCACTCTACACTCTTTTACAATGAAGATCTAGAATCTCAAAGATCTGCACTCTCTGAGCGAAATGAAAGATCATCATCATGGCCTAATGATCAGTGGATGGGTTTTTACAAGAGACAGAAGGTATTAGGTATTGAAAATCTGGTCAAAAGAGATCTTCTACATCAACTCAAATAATTGGCGGAGAGCAGTGGTTATAAAAGCTACCATGTTCCACGTTTAAATGTCTCAAAATCTTGTAAATAGATACTGTGACGGTGGAGGTATGATGCAAATGTCCGATTAGTACAGGCATGCAGTAGACAATATCATAAAGCATTTATCGAAGTGAATAACATAGGAAATGCGCAGAGAACATCTTTTTAAGAAAGAAGAGGTAATGGAAGGGAAGACAGGAAGCGGACATGTTCTAATTATTTTTCAATTCAAAGGAATTTCTTATTTTAATTTTGCAAAACATTCTTTACGTTCTCTGCATGCCTGAAACCACAATCTGGTCTCATTTGCATCCCCCCTTTAAAAATAGCGATACTTTTTATTTACGCTCTGGGCACTTTGTAAATCTCTGTTGCAGTTTGCAAATAAATGTGGAATGAAAGGCATCCGTAATTTACTCTATTCACGTTAGGAACAGTTAGAATAAATAAATAATCGACACAGCACTTTTCAATAGTAGACTGTCAATGTGAGTTGAATAACAGTTCTCACACGTTTTTGGTAGTGTGGTAGACAGACATGCGTGAAGTGAGCGTGCATTGAAATGTCATCAACAGTTATAATGTTTTCTTTGTAACAAAACAAAATATTTCATTATTTATTGCGGGGATTTAAGTGGATTTCTTTTACGTTTTTGTAAAAAACAAAACCATGTAGAGAAAAAAAATTATTGGAGTGCAATCAATGGAGTGTAGAGAGCCAACACAACACAACACAACAACTGTAGATTGGGTTAAGGAATCTCAGTCCTGGGTTCTAATGATTACCTTATTTGGTTTCAATTTAAATACACATTCAAAGCGAAAAATATTGATTCGTTTATTCGTAAGAAAAAGAGTAAAAATTTTGCCCCTAAATGCACACCTTATTTTATTTATTACGCAATAATTTGTATTTTTTATTCATATTCTCCTGGTAGTAAGAGTCTTTGTAATGCCATATTAAAAAATCCTTTATTTTTTATAAAACATTACGCTTCTAAATTATAATTTAAAACGATGAAAACTTCGAAAATATAAAAAAATAATTTTTTTTTCCACCCTAAAAGCATGCTACACATTAGCTTCGGAAATTCTTTAATACTCCTCCGTTACTCATTGAAGCAGCACAAACAAATACTCATTTTGTAAAATTAAAACACTTACAGGAACAAACAAGCAAACAAACACACGCACAGAGACGTACTCTGACATACACACGCAATTTGTAAGTGATTTGCAAAAATTCTTTAAAGAGGAAAGGAAAACAAAAAACTTAAAATTGTTGGTTGAAGTGATTTGCAAAAAAAAAGGAAGAAACCGAACGCGGTTTACACCCTAAAGTATTTTCAAGAGAGAGAAAGAGAGAGAGTATGAGAAAGAGAGAAAAGTGAATATAAATAAACATTTCATGTACACATGTTGTCATGGCTGTATATATAGAGGATGTATTTTATAATTGCGTTTAAACAAATGCCTAGTAATACACACATACATACATGTGTATATAATACACAATGTGGGTAAACGAATACATGTACTTAAATACATACGTATGTATGTATGTATGGGAGTGTAACTGTACTCATCGACTGTTTACCCAAATAATTTGTTATGTTTTGTTAACACACATCATTATTACGTTCACGTTGTTGGTTGTTTTTTTTTTCTTTGTGTTTTTGCAATTAATTTTGAAAATTTACACACTCGTACACACCCAAAAATTGTTAAACACTCACTAACTCACTCACATGCAACTACAACCACAAATGAATAAAATTTTGTGTTTGTTTTTGGTTGTTGTTATTGTTGTTGTTATAGAGAAATTTAATTGCAAATTTATTACTGTTGTTGTTTTTGCTTGTGTTTACAATGTTGATTTTGAATTTCTATTGTTTTGCTATGGTTTTACTTTCATTTTGGTAATGTTATACGCCTAAAATTATGCTTTAATTTAATGGAAAAATTTTAAAATTTGTGTGTTGGTGTTGATTTGTTTGTCAATATTTCACAAATTGATTTACAATGCATTTATTGGAATTACTGCTTTACACAAATGCGTAATAATTGACCAAATATTGGCTTGGAAATGTATGCCAACGTCAAAAACAAACACTCACAACACACCAATAATGAAAACAATCACTAAGAGATCACAGACATTCAATTCAACATCTGACAGCTCTACTGAATTTAACTTCAATTGGCTTTCTGGCAGGATTATGAAAAATTTTATTACACCACTTATGTT
Organism: Sarcophaga bullata; assembly: GCA_005959815.1. Classification (NCBI taxonomy): domain Eukaryota; kingdom Metazoa; phylum Arthropoda; class Insecta; order Diptera; family Sarcophagidae; genus Sarcophaga; species Sarcophaga bullata. The sequence continues at coordinate 14,090 of QOCX01001583.1, read as the reverse complement.
GTGTGTGTGTTAATGTTCCACGCGAGTGGTGTTACCTAAAGTTTAAAGTCGATATCGAATTTCAAATTTCTCAGAAAATTTTCATGGCAATTTCAATTAATTTCACGATATTTTTGCTAGAAATCTGCGCCGCAGAAATATTTTTTAGTATTCCATTTTTGTTCGTGATGTCTAGGCAGGATTCAGAACCAAGATAGCCATGACTTGTAAGCTAACACACTACCTACTACACTATGGCTACTTGAAGCGTGTTGCTTCATCTTTCAATTATTTCTGTAACTCGTTTCAGTACCTTTTGTAGTTTTTTTTCGGTTAAGTTGGTGTCTAATGTTTACTAGTCAAGTTCTAGAACGATAGGGTATAAAAAGGAATAGAATTTATAAAAGAAACAATCTGCACATTGAGTTCTACATAGAGCTTCAAAGTTCGTTGATGATGATTATTTGATGGAAAAAAAACTTTTTGGTTGAATTATTGAAGTTTTTAAACGCCAGAAAATTTTTAATAAATATTGTCTGCTGAAGAATCCCTCTTAAAAGCCTCTTTTCGCCTGAAATTCATTAATACTGCCTCTTTTAAGTGGCAAATTTCGTGGCTAAACTTTTCAGTCATGAACGCGTTTGCTATTATTTGTTGCGTTGTTGCAAAAGGCAAAGAAGTAGAAAACAAATAAAGCTTGAAAAGGATAAGAAAATTATTAAAAATGGCTTTAGACGCGCACAAATATTAGCATTAAAACAATGATTATAAAATATTAAATAACACATAATAAATAAAAGAGTAAAAATAAAATAATGAAATAGCATAGACACAAACCATGGCTTTAAGTTCATAAGAAAAAAAACAGCCGCAATTCACAACCTTCATTTCTATTCCCGTTTCTGTTTTGTTACTCTCTTGGGAAATTCAAAACTTCAATACAGAAGCCGTACACAAAAACAATATTCAAGTACGAGAGAGAGAGAGAGAGAGAGAGAGAGAGCATAAGAGTGAGGATGTGTGTGTATATGGTTATCTTGCATAACATAATGGCAGCAGTAAAGGATACTGGTATGTTTTTAAGGATCTCAAAAGTTACCAAAACAAATATTTCAGAACAGAAAACAAAAAAGAAAAAAAAAATATTTTACAGCGTTTAACAAACACTTCTTCGGCTTTAAGGCCCCATACAGACTACCAATCCAACCATGCACCAACACCAACGCTTCTTTCACCATCAGTGAGTCTTTAAGGAATGTTTTCCTCAGAATGCTTTTGTTCAATTAAATTTCTATGGACTGATGCTGCTGTTTGGTTTGGTTGGTTGGTTCTGGCATAAAAAGCTCAAAACATTAGCTGGCTGTAGAGAGACAACCCCCCCCCCCCCCACCACGCTGCATTCTTTATATTTGTTTTCCTATCATCATACTAATGATGTTTTATGTTTTTAAATAAAATTTTATAATGTCACGCACATGTTTAACTTCTAAAAAGCACTTCAATTAAATGAAGGCATCTTATGTTTGATGGCAGAAGGATGAATAAAAAAAAGTGGAAAAAAAAGAGACGAACTGATTAAATCATTAAGAAGCTTGAAAGAGCCATCATAAATTTAAAAGGGGTGTTGCTTCTTGCATAAAATTCTAGAGAAAAGAAAATTGAAAGCAAACCCAGCATCGCATTTGGGCTAAAAGAGGTGTTCAAGTGCTGTCTTTTATTTGAACATTAAACATAAAGCCTACAACAAGGGAGTTAACATTGAATTTGTCAACATGCTTAACATGAAATTCAAATTCTAAAGGCTTCAATTGCCACTAACATTAAGCCATGTTTTTCAAAACGGTGTACAAGGAATTGTCCTTTTCTTTTCTTGGTAATGATTCACACACTGAAAAACAAGCGACAACTTTGCAAGACGTGGAATGCAATGGGAAATAAGAAAGGAAGGCAATCTGAAATTCGTAGATCCCTAAAATATACTGTAGTTTCTTCTTAAGGCAAGTAGGGCGAAAACAAGCTATTGAGCACGGAAGTGATAAGATTTTTTAAACGCCTTAAATTATACCGTAGATTTGTTTTTTAAGAGAAGGAACCCTCATGAAGAGTGAATTCAAAAAAAAAATTATGACTCCAATTTCTATTCAAAGTATTACCTTGGCACCCATTTAAGTCCTAACGTTGTTGTAGAGTGTTTTCTTATAATGTAGAGAGAACCCCGTGTTATGTAAAACTGCTAGATACTGTCTAAGCATATGTTCAATTTGATTTTGACATATGGCAGCTGACACACATCGATACAGACAAACAGACTGAATTAATTTCCAAAATTTATCACAGTTTGGTGGGGCATTTTCTGCATATTGTTATGTATCGGATTTGGACTAGTTGAAGTAATACAGACTAGTCGAATCATTTCGAATAGTACAGTTTGAAGTATATTTAGGATCACTATATTGGTGGAACACTCATCAAAGTAGCATATTAACATCGAACATTAGTGCCACATAATGTAGCATGAAATTTACTTTCAAAATGTTAACTACATCACGCCCTGATAGGAAAATTACCTTCAAAACCACTATATATACACTCTGGTTACAATGTGAACTGCCTAGTATTCTCTTACGAATTAGTTTGCTGCTTGGCTGGTAAAACTTGACTAATGAAATTGTATCGAAGCAAATGAATATTAAGTAGATGGGAGATATGTATTGTCACCGCCCTATAATTTGTAAAAGAACGAAAAGAAATAAAAAAAAACTTCCTTAACACATAGTTTGTCGTAGAACCAAGAAACTAATAGTGACAAGGTATTGCGTTCAACTCATAGACAATGTCGGCAGTTGTGGACACACAGGCGCACAGCAATTATAAAGTTTAATTCTGCGCCAAAGCGGGCTAGGGTCTTGACTGAACGAGTGACGAATTAGCCTACAATTGGTCATAATTTTATATGAAATAACTTGCATTATACACTAATCCTGTCGATTGCCTTCAAGGTTTTGTTACACGGTTCGTACTACTAGCCTTAATCACCGTACAAACTGTCTTTAAATCAAACTTCCCAGTGCTCTACCTCCATTGCATGTTATCTGTAGATTGCTTTGATATTTTCTGCAAATAGTTTTCAAGTTTATTTATTCAAGCTTACCAGTAGAAATAATAGGTTTGTAACTGTATTGCCTAAAAGTATGCTTTAAAAATCCCTGAATAACTTTTTTCTTCGCATTTTGCAGGCACTTTGCAATCTCATTATTTAATTTCTCTATAAATTATATCACTTTTTACAACAATAATGCATTATAAATGTATATAGCATGTATATAAGCCCAAAAGTATACTTTAAAAATCTAGTATCACCAAATTTACAAAAAAAAAATTAAGATTTTTTTGGTTTAAATTAAATTTTTTTGTTAGTTATTCCAACGCATTTCTACCTATATTTATGCTTTAAAAACTTATTTAAGAAAAATGCTAAATTGCCTAGAAGTATGTTCTCATTATTGTGATATTTTTGAAAATATTTTAAATATTTACTTTTCAATTCATATTCTTTATAGCTCTCAGTGTACACGAACAAATAATGTGTAGCAATACTATATATATAGCTCGTCAGACGTTCAGTCAGTCAGTTAGTCAGCTACTTTATGCAATTTCTTACTACTTTTAATTAATCCTGATGCTTTTTGTCTTGCTCTTCTTTTGTATTCCATGTTTTCTTTTAATATCACTCTCTAGACAGTAATTGTGGTTTTTAATAGTGCTTTATGTAACCAATTTTCACTATTTCCAGTTTCTTTTAACCGCTTTGGTTCTCTCTCATTTTAATGCAGGCAAATAAATGAAGGACTCTAGTAAAAGTAGTCTTTAGTAGTTTTCATACACTTTTTTGCCACGATTTTCCTCATTAAATGTACAGTTTTTCATTTCGTTTTGTCTGTAATTCTATTCTTAATGTCATGTCAACCATTGGTTTTAATTTCTTTTGCTTCTTCTTTTTTGCTTTTGGTTTTGCTTTCTGCACTTGTTCTTTTCTAAGGCTTTGAATGACACCAAACGACTGTTGCAGTCCTTGTAAAACAAGGTAGGTAGAGTGCTGGAGTTTGAAGGAAGCTAGGAAGAGCTATGAAGGCCATTGTTGTTGATGTTGTTGGTGACCATTATTTGTTATGTTCGCTACTCGCTTTAGCTTTCGCTATTATTTTTACTGTGGTAATGAGCTAATTTAACATTCATTCACTACTCGTTTCGGATTCACATTTTATGTGTCCTTCTCATGTTCATTGTCTGCGCTATGACTACTTTGGACTTGTGGCATAAACTTTCATTTGCATTCCATTGTTTCGAAGATTTTCTATAAGGTTTTTTATTTTCGTTTTTATTTTAATTTCATTTCACTTTTTGTTTTTTGTTTTTCGTTATTATAGAGTTTTATTTAAGCTTGTTAATTAGCGTTAAAGGGGAGTGCCTATTAATTGACCACAGGAAATTGCAGGTAATTTATTAAGCAGGGTAGCACATTTGTTTACATTTCTTCATAAAATACGTTGAACAAAAATATCTCAAAGTAGGCAGTTAAAAATTATTTTTCAAGACAGCCTTAAAATATGCAACAATTTAAATCACTCAATTGATATATTCTTAAGGAACATTGAATTGTAATGGGAAAAACTTTACTTAAATGTGTTAATTTCGCCTGTGTAATACATCTCCTATTTTCTAGAACTTGACTAGTTTGTTTCTTTACGATTAAAAATTGTGGCGAAATTTGCACCAAGAGAATTCGATGATGAAATTGATCATAAAATATATTTGTTAAGGCTGCCTGAAAATATGTAAATGCAAGCAAACGATTTTTTAAGAGAAGAAGGTTCTTCGTTATGCCTAATACTAGACTCTATAATTTAATTTATGGATCTAATAGAGCGATCACAACTTTCAATTAATTTAGAAAATATCAATTCATCTAACGCTTCCGCATCAACAACGTATTAAAACAGAGGATAGTCTGTCCTTATGACGTATCGCTCCTTCATTTTGTTACTCATTGAGCGTGATCTGACTCTTAGCCGTAGAGGTACTGACATCAAATTAATTACTGATAAACAGGTAATCTTATTCCATTAAAATGCACGTAAGGATGGTATCCAGACAAATTAAATGGTTTGTAATCGCTGTAATCTAGTGGGCCGTGGTTCAATCAATAACTCAGACATCCTGATCAAAACGAAATATGAAAGAAATTCTGTCAAACACACTAGGAATAAAAAAAGTTTCTCGAATCTCTCATTAGGAATCGGCTTTTAACATTAAGTACCGCCACTCGTGGCTAAAACTAACACAAACAATATAAGTGGCTATGAGAATCTAGGTTGTAATCCTGATAAAGGGTTGTAGTTGAACAGGGCAACTAATATTCTAGACATACAAATCGCATTTCGGCACCACTTGGCAACCAATTGATAGGACTAAGTAAGCTTTGTAGCCGTAGGATCCAGTGAATGGTGTTGTTGTTATTTTTATTTCTTTATAATCCATAACGATTGCTATCCTGGCTAAAGGGTTGTAATGACCAATTATGTTGATAGGACTGAATAAAAATTGTAGCCGCAGGATCCAACGCATTGGGCTTTTTCATATACTTCACATCTTTATAATCCAGAATGGCAATTGGTAATCACTGTCCCAGCTATCAACAAAGTTCGTTGTGAATGGTCTTCACGAGGCCAAGCTTCATTCATGAATTATTTGGTGACGATTAAAGCCTCAAAACTGTTCAAAGTTAGGCAAATTGTTGTATTTTTGATCCGAATTCGAAGCTTGTAGTTAAACAGTTTAGCCACCACAGGTTTATCCATCCAACTCTTCTTACCATTAGAAACTAACAAATATATTACGAAAAACGATTGTAAGTAGAAATTCTGTTACTCCCTATATACTCTCAACAGGCTTAGACTTTTTCAGGGTAATACGGCATCGTTGAAAATTATATTGATTATCGAATATCTGAATATATCGGAAGAACTATGAACGATTCTACAGAAGTTTTCTTGAAGCATCAGGTGAGGAAATAATGAAAAATTTCAGTGTAATTGAGAGAAATTTTCTATTTAAATTGAAAGCATACTTTTAGGGCGGTGATAAAAATGTTTATGATTTTCTTTAAAGTCCTTAAAGCATTTAAGCCTTTAATACAGTTATAAAACACATTTTTTTCTGTAAATTAAAAGCATTTTTTTCTTTTAGACTTGAGACTACTTTTACCCTCAGAAGTTCTTTTCGTTTTCATTTTCTATTTTTTATTTCTCTTTCATTCAATTTTTTCCTTGTTGTTGTTCTTGTTTTTTTTTTTTTTTTTTTGCTATGAGATGAAATTGTGCAGATTTAACACGTTTTTTCCGCCACATATTGTAAATTCTACTCAACTCAGGTGTGTACATGTTGCAAATAAACAACGTTGACACTATTATTATAATTACTAACCCTAAAGGTATGCTATATGGCTACAACAATGAATATTACTCCTGCTTAAACTACTACAAATACCACCACAATCAAGTTGTTTTTTTTTTGCTTTTGCAAAATGTAAGCTTTTTACACATGAAAATCTACTTACAAATATAAATGCTTTAAACAAAAACAAAAACAACAACAACATAAACTAACACTATATTATTATGATGTTTAAATACTTTAACACATACACCTCACTCAAGTAATACATACATACATACATCAACATACATACATACATACATCACATTACATACATACATACATACATAATACATTACATACATACATACATACACATACATACATACATACATACATACATACATACATACATACATACATACATACATATATACATACATGCCTACCTATAGAGTTATCTTCCTCTTAAAACGTACATTTTAAAACAATTTAAACATGCAGTGGCATTGCTGTAACAGTATGTGTATGTCAGAGGCAACAACAAAAACTTCCCTTAAAGTGTTTTTGAACACAATAACAAAACAGAACAAGACAAAACAAAACAACTCTTGCATGCCTAAAAGTATGCAAGTGTTTAGTGCGTGAGTAGTTGTTACTCGTTGTAACTGTTACTCTCATTTGTATTGTAAGAGAGTGTTTGTGAACAACATTTCGCACACAAAAACGGCTCTTTTTCTAACGTGTTTAAGCCAAGGAAGTAATATGAGTTTTTTTTTTTTTTTTTTTTTTTTTTTTTTTTTTTTTTTTTAGTCTACCATGGAATACAAAATCAGCAAAATGTAGTGGCTTCATTAATACAAAATGGTGTGCAAATGTTGTTGTGTACATGACTAAGCAGGAGACGGGAAATCGATTTTTGAAATTTTGATCGTTTTAGAAATTTAAAAGAATTTAGTTTCTCAGTGAAAAAACAATTTAATTTCAGGGAAATATTAATTGATGTCTGCTCAGATGTCATCTCTAGACGTTTGTTTTTTTAGTCGTTTTAAGAATGTTGTTTAAAGACTTTAAATGTTATCGGAGACTATAAGCCTTAAATGCTTATGGGAAGAATGGGATGGCCCTTGGATTGGAATCTGGAAGGAAACGGATTATCTTCAAGACTATCAGGGCACTCTAGGCACTTTTTCTACTATCATTTCTACAAAAAGTGTTGATGTGTGTAGGTTTGGTTCATAAGTGAAATTGTTTCGTAGAGCTTTCTAGATAAATTTTGAGAGGATATCAGATTTCGTTTTGTTCCGGGTGTTTGAACTACGGGCTAGCATACTAGCCACTAGACTACCGTGACTTCAATTAAAAAAGTTTATTTAACTAAACTGATACTGTAAAATTAAGTTGTAAGACAATAGGAGGCTTATCTTGCACGTGCCTTTGCCGCTGTCTAGAAACAATGTCTTCTGATGAAATGCGTAAGGTAGGTTGCTGCAGTTTTTGCTAATCTTCTATTAGCAATGGCACCCAAAAGGAGGCTTTCTGTATGAATTTAAAAATCTAAAATTTTAATCTCGAAAACTAAGAACTTTTTTTCAAATACTTTAGCCACTCTGCCACTGAGTAATGGTACCATAACGGTCTCGACGTTTAAAAAAATCATCAGTATTACCTAGAGATAGCCTCTAGGCAAGCGCGCTACAAAATAAAGCGCAAAATCTGTACATGGGATTAACTGACTTTAGCAGCTTCTGAATACTTGGATCAAATCTACGTTATTTTGGCAGCCAATTTAAAAGGAGTAGCTTACTTGGGTTCTATAAAGACTTCTTGAGGTAAGGCTCAAACCGAGTTTGAATCATCAAATAAATATCAAAATCAACCATAAATACATAGAACGGAGTACAAAATTCTGTGGAAGGCTTAGGAAGACTGAGTTAAATGCAAAATAATTCAAAAAGAAATTTTGTGGCTTGATTTTCATTTTTCTTTTTAGCTATCCTAGCCCCGGTAAAAGAAAGGAAAGGAAAATTAATAAAAAAAAAAAAAAAAAAATGAAACAAAACGTTGACCATAAATTTTGTTTATCTAATCAAAGCTGGAAAAATGAGGGAGGAGGGGAGCTGACATTGAATATGAAATCATTTGTTACGAAAACACTTTCTTGACTTTTAAATACATCAGAATACATCAGAATACCCCAGAAAAAAAATCATGTTCATCCCTTGTAACATGTCAGAGGAGTATAGCCTACATCCATCCTACGCCTTTAAAAACAGACGACTGCTCCAGCATACATTTCCGCCATCATTATAATCAAAATGATGGCGAAAAGAAAAATCCAATAATTTGGAAAAGGGGGAGGATTAAACCAATAAGACTATCGATAGGAATTCAAGCACGCATTTAAGCAATTTCGGAAGAAATATGAAATGTATACGAAAATAACGAGAAATAAACAAATAAAATGGGAAAAGAAAAAAAATAAAGAAACTCAGAGTTTTCTTAAGCAAAAAAAAAAAAAAAAAACCAGAGAAGAGAAAAAGAATTTTTTTTTTTTTTTTTTTTTTTTTTTTTTTTTTTTGTGAAAACATTATGGCAACTAAAAATCAAATATTTTTACAAAATCTAATCAAATGGAATTCATATTTCGTTTCTTTTTTTTTTTATCACAGAGATATGGAAAAAATGAAAGCAAAAATTTATGAAGTATTGTGCATGAAATAGCATTTCAATAACCACATCAAATACGAAATATTTCTTTACAGGCTATAAAAATCATCATAATCATCATTATGAGCCATGTCTCTCATGGTGTTTATTGTGGCATAAGAAAGAAAAAAAAGCTTTTTTTATGAAGGGAGGGGGATTATCCCTTCATATGAAGATAAAAATTCAGAGTGAGCATTGCTTAGGGGAGGAGCACTTGTCACATATGATATGGAGGTCTAAGAACAAATCATTTTCTTTCTTAATATCGGAAATACAAACAAAGAAAAAAGATTGCACCAAAGCATTAATATGCTTCAACCCCTAAAATTATGCCCCTTTTTTTCGCTTGTCTTGCATCATAATGTTATTAAAACCTAATGGTTTGAAGCTGACAATATGCTTTCCAATACAAAAAATAAAAAAAAAACATTGTAGGGAGTGAATAGTAATAAAATGAAATATAAAAAAAGATTTATTTACGTTCAGAAGTATGTTTCATGATTTGTGTAACACCCCTCAAGCCGATCTTTATTGAATGACAAATGCTTAGACAAAACAATCCATTTTTTAAATGTGAATTATGAGTAACATTGGTTAACACAAATGTTCAATGATCGTAGATCGTCATTGGTTGTTTTAGCACTAGAAATATAAATAGAAGACCAGCATGAGGCTGCCTATTATAGAACTACGGAATATTAAAGCTCTCTGGTGGTGCTCGAAAGCAAAAATAATTTCTAAAGGTTACATATTATTTATTTTTTATTTTTTTGTGGTTAATAATATCAACAACAATATATAACCAGAATAAGTTTAAAATATTGACACAGTATTCGGTAGAGTATAAAACAAGCAAGTTTGTTACGCCATGAATTTAAATCAAATTCATCGTCTTTTAATTCTCTCATCCATGTTGTGTTATAAAATAATCCACGGTAACAATAGTGAGGAAGCCAAAAAATGGCATATTTTCGGTGAAACCCTGCATTACATTGAAGTGGAACAGAAGGTGAATAAAAAAAAAAAAAAATCTTTCCCCTTGTTTACTTGATCCATGTCAGAAAATTCGGAATTAAAGATCAAAACACGTCAAGTTTTGCCACGGGATTTATTTAAAAGACGCAAAAAAGCAATTGAAAATCAATTTTCGTGGTATTTTTATTCCATGTGCTGCATTACCTAATCTACCCCTGGGTACAGTGAGCGTCAAAAGAAACTGTACATTTAAAAAATATATACATTAAGAAATTGCCGCTAATTTTATTTTAAAATAGTTTCATTGCCAGTTTTTAAAATTAAAAAAAAAAAACAAAAAAATTTGAAATATTTTCAAATTTTTTCGGGCACTCCCCTTAAGTGGTAAAAGTTGAGTTTGGTGATTGTTGGAATTTTATACCAAGTGTACAGTTTCTTTTGATGCTCATTGTATGCTTAATTTTGATTTTGTTTTCCATGTGAAACATCATTAGTTAAAGATTTCAATAATATTATCCGAGTAAAGATGTTACGTGTGATAACTTTTCATTTGCATTGACCGAATTGGATGATCTTGAATCGAAGAAAGTTTCTATGGAATTCGATCATTATTTAACTGAGCTTACATTTTCGAAGCGAGTTTAGTTATGTTATGTGATGATTGAAAATATAAAATGATTTACTCCCATATGACAGCAGACCGTTTATTACTTATGAACTCATGAGTGAGAGATTTTTCATTTTACATCATCTGCGGCAATTGCTGACTTTTATTTTGGAGACTCAGATGTGAAGGATGCTCTGGGCATGAATTTTTACCACTTCAATATTTGCAGGCATCATTCTCTTGCGTGATTTTGGAATGAGGTGTGTGTCGGATAATGATAATGTACGCTCTTGCCATGAAAAGGCGAAGGTTCTTGACTTCTTACTCTCTCTGTCATCTTTGACTGAACTGTACACTGAACTGTGTATTTAGTTCGTTTGGACCTCGGCTTAAATATTGTTTATAGTTTCGCCATTGACCTAAACGCTGGCCTGATAGCCATCTATACAAACCTAATTTTGCTGAAACTAGCAGCAAATAACGAAAGAAGAATTCAACAGTCCCTATCTTCTTAAGAATTCCAGAAAGAAATACATGGCATAACATATGACAATTCTACTGATTGATGTGGGCCACCAACCATTTTAATGTAACTTGTGTTGCACAAATCTAACGCTACTATTATTCTACAGAAATGTTAAAATACTCAATATTTTCGCCTTCTTACAACCTATTTTCCAAGCGGCCACTCCTCAATGCGCTGCACACTCGGCCGACAGTAATCAAATCTTTTTAATTTTTTCTTTTATTTTTAGTATGACACATACGACGCATTTCATTTCTGTAGAGGCATCGGAATGATTAATTACATAGGATATGCAAAAATGCAGCCGATTTTGGCAAATATCTTGAGAGTTTCTATGGTAAGTTGAAATTTGATTTGAAACAAGTTCTACAAAGAAAATCTGAAACAACAGACAATATGTCGCATTTTGTTGAATACCCAACCTATGTAATCATGTTTTCTTTGAAGGTTACGTACCATCACTTTGGTCAGCGAATCAAGATCATTGTGATTCGGATAGAAAGGTGCTACTGCTGCGTAAAGAAATGCAAAGTGAAACGAAATTCGAATTTGTGAGCTGCTCGGCAAAATATGGATTTGTGTGTTCGACAAACATTTTGAATGGCGAGATTCAACTTAAAAATGGTACGCAATTATCTATAAGCAGAGATGAAGTCATTAAGTATTGTGATCCCCAAGCCGGAGATGCATTTGATCAGCAGAATTGTTTGATAGTTTTTAAAGCAATTTTATTATAGATTGGCATACGATGGAAATAATTTCAAATACTAATTGATTGTTATCTCTTCCTATTTATCGAATAATAATTTTTTGATATTGCCTGGCATTTGTAATTGTAATCATAAATTAAAAATGCTTAGAAAACGTATGATATTGTAAAATAAAATGTTGAATAATACATGTTGAATAGATTTTAGCTTCTCTATTCAATATTACTTCAATGCCTGGTAAAAAATAAAAAACATGTTCAAATAAAAATATAACCACAATCGTACAAAACACAAAGAGACTTAAAGCCTGTAATTTAAAAGCATTTGCAAAAAAAAAAAGATAAAATCTCAAGAAAATAAGAATTTACAGTTTTATGACATCAATAATCAGGAATAAAGAGAGAGAAAGAGAGAGACAGAGAGAGACTTATTTAATTAGTTGTAACTGCTGACTATGATAATAAAGAATTTTCCATTACAACACAGTATATTTTAAGGCGCCGATGGCCATGCCAGATTTTTATAAGCAACAAAATAATTGAAATTAAAAAGAGTTATTAAGAGTTTATGGAGGACATTTTAAAATACTTGCCGACCAAAGAATACTTCAAATTGTATTTAATCATTAAGGAGAAGAGGGAACTTACCTGCAAAGAAACAAGAGAAAGAAAAAGTAAAATAATTAAATTAGTAAAGATATCCATTGAAAAGGTAAATTTATTTTTGCCTACATTAAGGCGTTAATAAAAAAACTAAAAAATAAATAAAACTAATGAATTGCGGTTTGATGAAAAATCGTAATGAATTTGCAAATACTGTAACGCATTCTGTTATTCATTTTTCTAAATAACCG
>QOCX01001582.1:17767-31516 GCA_005959815.1 Sarcophaga bullata | reverse complement strand
TTATGATTTACCCAAGGGAAATTGAAAATCCAATTGCCTTTGATTTCACTTCATTGGATATTCTCAATCAGCAATTATGAGTCGAGATAAATTTCCTTTGAAGTTCCCTATTTTTTTTAATATGTTCTCTCGTAATAGTTTTTTTTTATATTTTTAAGGTGTTTTTTTTATATGATGAACTCATATTTTTTTCTTTTCTCTATCCCCGCGTCTGTTGTTTTCTTATTTTCTTTTATCTGCCACTCATAATATTTTTGTCAACTCGGCTTTATTCTCACGATGATTTATTGCAAAAGTTGTATGGCACATACGAATACATTCTACATTCGTGAGTGTAAATGTGCTTTCGTTAACCTAATTCGTATTAGATTTAGTTACACTACAAGGGATATGATTAATTATAATAGTACGGTTACAAATTATTCTTGTGACTATTACAAGGCGTTTTTAACTCACACCATATGCTAGTTATAGTGTAGGCGACTAGAGTCCATAATTTTAAAATAGAAACTGTTTTCTTAGTTCGAAAGCTGTTGAGAACTATAAAAACTCTTCACAATACAACCCTTCAGTCAGAATTACAACCTAGTTTCTCAAGGCACCCATGTTGTGTGTCAATTTTATATAAGTGGCGGGGCTTACTCAGTCAACTCGGAACAGGCAGCATTTTTACGAAAAACTCTTTCACGACAATATTTTAATTACTCTTAGAGTTTTTGTTAGAAGTCCGCTGACGAGGTTAGTTGCCTCCCGAAGAAATATTTTTTTTATATTTCGTTTCGTTGGAGATGTCTGTGCTGGGATTTGAAGCGTGACCTCACCTTTAATAAGCCAACACACTACCTACTTAATTACAGTGACTTCTCAATATAAGTCTTTGCCTTCCTTTAAATTATTAATCGTCTTAACTTCAAGGTCTCGCATAGATTCTGTCTACAGAAAGCCAAGCGCAATGAACACTCATAACACTCGAAATCAAGCCAAATCTGGTTAGTTTGCTCAAGACAACACTGTGGCACATCAGTATCAAGTATAATGTTCTCTCAGGCTTAATGAAAATTGCCATTGAAATAGTTTTTCAGAAAATCGAAGTTGGCTTTTAAAATAGTTGGTTCCGTCCTCTTAACACCCCCAACATAACTGGTAAGAGAACCTAGGTCGTAATATCATGGAAGTCTTGTAATGACACGTGAAGATAAGTGTTAGCGTGCCACCGGGGCGATTAGCGCTATGGGTTACGTTAGACTTTTTCTTGTGGACTTTCACTTAAATTGTAGATACGTGCGAATAGGTCACAAACCACAGAGATTCTCAAACCCTAACAAGCCATGCTATCTGTCAAGTTTTGCCTGCTTTATACACCAGAATTATGGAAAATTTCGTATTTGAATACGAAATCCAAATGGAGACGATATTTAACGCTGTTATGGGCCACATATAATGAGATTTGTATTCAACCAAAAAATGCTATTATTAGAGCAGGCCCATTGTGCAGTATTTGTAATCACAATCAAAAGATAAGAGGTCGTAAGAGCACAACAAAGATTTCTGAAAATTCTCATCTGGTTTTTAATAAAAAAAAAAAAAAGAGTCTTTTGGTGACATAAGTAATTATAAATCTCAAGGCTAAAAGTAGGGCGTAATTCTGATAAACGTTTGTTACTCCTTCCCTTCTCCACATATTTTTTTCCGAAATGCAACACAAAGTGTAGTTGCCTTCAAAAACATTTTTAATTAATTACAAAAAATTAATGTGAATGCAAATGTTTTTTGCTACACTGGCAAACACTTGTGGTTGCACAAAGAATATCCTTGATTTGTAACATTCTTAATAGGGGGGATGGGTCCGCTATTGAGAAAAAAGTCAAAGGAAACCACCGCCACCCCGTTATAGAAAGAGTTTCAAGCACTTTAAGCAGACGATCTAAAGAAACGAAATGAAAAACATAAATTCCAACAAGTATTCCTCTTTATATAGTCCTCCTTAGCCAAGGCATGTTTCGCTATCATCAGAGAGAAAAAAAAAGGTTGCCATTAAAGAAAATAGAAAGAAATGCAAAGGAAAATAAAATTAAAATAAATTTCTTGAAGTTAATTAATTAAGAAATAAATATTGTGTGTTGTTGCCTTAAAATAATTGAATTTAAATGGAATTCTGTTTAAATGCCACAAAGGATGTGGCAAAAAAAAAATTTCTTTCGTTTTGTGAAAAAGAAAATTCGAAATTTATGCTAATTTTTCAAGAATTACTAGTTCAAGTGCTTTCTTTCGGGTTAATTTAAGAACAGTTTTGAATAAATTTTGTAAACATAGTAATTAAAAGAAAAAACAAAATTTTAAAATTGATTGTCAATCACACGCAAAAGAAAAGCACGTGTCAGCACAATAACCTACAATGCTAGCCAAAATGTCCCCCCCTCCCCTTTACATTCTTAACTGAACTGAACATATTTCAGGCGGAGATTTTTGCTATTGAACAGGCTGCACGTATGATTTAAACTCCATCGAACTTAATCATTTGTGTCAATCATATGCTTGTTGACAATCAAGCAGCAATCAAAGTGCTGGAGTTCCACCTCCCCAAATCAAAGCGCGTCAGAATTTGCACACTCTCTACACTGTATATGTCAACACAACACCCGCCTCTAGTGGATTTCGGGTCACTGCATCACTGAAAGAAATGAGAAGGCAGACGAACTGCAACGAAAGGGATCGCATATGTCTGAGAAAGAGACAGTAGAGAGTACATAAGCGCCCCTGCAGGTATACTTGGTGGTCCAACATAGCTGGTTTCTGAATTTTAAAACTGCTGTGTGCAGCAGTGGGCAGCAGAAAAACCAAGAAACTGCAATGAAACTAATTCACAGTCCAGGCATCAGGACTGGTATTGTATACATCAATACAATACCCTATCTACTGGCTTCTGTGTTACTAAGGCGTAGAGGGAATCAGAAAGGCGAACGAACTAGCATGGCAGAGATCACAGATTTCTGACGAGAAGAAGATAGAAGAGATATATGCGTCCCTACAAGAATACTTTTTCAAATTGAAATGAAATCTACTTACATTCCCGGCAATCGGAGCTGCATGGACTCGTGATCCTATATATCAACACCCGTTTCTATTAGATTACAAGCCACTGTGGCACAGAATGATACGAAAAGCCTAACGAACTGTCACGGATAGAATATATGATATCTAAGAAAGAGAGGATAGAGGGGCTATCTGCGCCTCTACAAGAATACTTTTTCAAATTGGAAGAAGCAGCATGGAATTCAAGAAATCTTAGTTGATCCAACATACCTGATTGCCGAATGTCAAAACTGTTGTGTCCAGCTAGTGGACAGCAGGAAAATCAAGGAACCACTTGAGTTCTTTTCTCTTAATAGGAAATCTAATGGAACATTAATCCAGGGCTCAACGTGAATATCATCATGATAACACATCCCACGATGCTCTAAGCACGGATGGAAACAATGCGTCTACCAACGCCCTCAACGCACAGTGATTCAGCCTTATGATAAGCGTATCAGGGATTGCATCAAAATATGTGAGTACCAATACGAAACCATGCATTTGGAGATGACTTCCGCCTTGGTTAGGGATCGAAGACTATCCTAACTCCTTTGTAAAATTGATTCAAAGTTTAATACCACACCGAGCTTGTGCTCTTTCCGCTATTTGGTATAAACGGCAAGCTACCAAACCTAACCTAACCTAATCTAAATAGCTATGAATCCCGGCAATGAGACTTATCTTTATAAACATGGACATGCGACGGTTGTTCTACTAGGATTCTAGACACCTAACCCAGCTTTATAACATAACAAACTCCCAGACGGTTTGTGGCGATCGCGAGTCTCTTTAATCAGAAAGCGGAGCAGCGGCACGATATCCAAAGCATATGAGGATTGCGGGACATAATGGTATTCTAAGTAACTGTAGAGCGAATGCATTGTCCAAGCTGACAACTGGGTTGTAGATTCTGCCAATGGCGTGTGGGCATTTTCGAATAGGGCTAGAATATCGCAGAAATCTAGCCCAAGCTAAATAAAGTGTGCACGGAAAAGTAAATGAACTGCAGAGGTGAGCTTTTAGCCTGGGGACATAATTGGACATTACATTATAGGCTCTAGTCAGAGACCTATTTTTCTTGGTCATATGGCAAATGATTTCTAAAGAAAGAGCAGTAGAAGAAGAGATAAGAGAAGAAATCATCTGTTGGGTAGTACATGTCCAGCTCTGTGCCAAATACCTTGTGGTCCACTATGTAATTGATCTGTCGATAATGGACATTAAGAGTCTAAGTTGTTCTATCAGAAGCGCATCATAGTTCCAAAGCTAGGAGATAGGGATAACAAAGATGTCGCAATAGGTCATATAAGAACTAAATGCCGTTATCTCACCCACCCAATATATGGTATTTAAATTATGATATTACTTTTGCTACACCTTGTATATTCTCCGTTAAAGTTTTCATAATCCTTTCAACAACAACAAAAAAAAGAAATTAAAATATTCTACTAAACGAGAGAAAACAATTCATTTTAATGGCGCCAAACGGAGATAACACTTGAAACATTGTTGAACAGGACAATCGCCATGACATTCTTAATTATCCGTTTTACAACAGCCGGAAATAGACATCAGAATTGAAAAAAAAACAACAAGGAATTGTTTAAATAACACAAGAATTTCTTTGTCACACGCTCGCAATAAAAAATAAATACATGACAGGGATAATGACATTCAGTGGGCGGAAGTAAGGGAATAACGGAAGCTGAATGGAAGAGAGATGCGATGGAAACAATGGATATGGTTTAACAAAGAACCTAAGAGTAACAACACAGACAAATCATGAGGCTGAACATGAAGCTTAACGACTCACATAAATCTTGACCCACACGATGACAATTAATACGAGTGGAGTTTATTAAAAAATTGTTCAGGCATTCTTTGGCTTTTTTTTTTTTTTTTTGTTCTACAGTATACAACAATTAGTTGCTGTTCCCTGTGGCATATAAATCTCTTTCCTTTCTTCATGCATTTAGTCAAATGGTTAGCAATGTAGCAGTGATTGATGGGTGATAAATCATGCCATCAGAAAAGAGAAAGAAAATGGATTGTCTCACATGAAAAATTCATTCATTTCAACCATAAAACCATAAAAGTCTGGGAATATAGAGGATAATAGAGCAACAACTAGAAAATAAATATGGCAACCATGTGCCATATATCTCAAGCAGAATGTGAATTTGTGTTACTTAAACCTAGTTTCTCGAAGCACCCAAGTTGTGTGTCAATCTTATATGAGTGGTGGGGCCTACTCTTGAACATAATTGGTCATTACAACCATTTAGCCAGGTTCTCACAGTACTTATGTCGTGTGTATTAATTTTATGCATGACTGGCGGGACCCCTACAGTGGGTTAAAGTTAAAGTCTTCGAACGACAGATTTTTTCAAAAAACTTTCATGCCAATTTCTTTTACCCTCCGGTAGTTTGCCAGAAATGTGTTGAGAGGAAGTCGCCTATGATATATTTTTTCATATTTTATTTTCCTGTTGATGTCTGATCTGGGGTTTGAAGCGTGTTCTTACTTCTAATAAGCCAACACACTACTTTTTTAACTTATTCCGGTTTACTTAAGCAGAGATACTGGTGTACCAGACCATCAGTTGTATTGCCTTTAACCTATATAGGGTCTCTTCTCCCTATAATATCTCTCCTTGAAATCTAAAGCCTTTATAAACTTCAGAATATTGCGCGGTGTTAATAGGAACAATCCCCTGCCAGATGTTTATTTTAGGGAGTGTATTAATGCTTCACAGATTTCAAGTTTGTGTGTTCGAGTAAGTCATTCTCATCAGCACAGAATCTACACATCAAATTCCAAACGATTCTCATTCTAAACAAGTGCTCTTTAAGTGTACAGTGCTCTGTTAAAAGGCTGTTAACTAACAGCAGGTTATTCCTGAATAGTCTCGATGTATGACTTAAATTTCTTCGTATTGTAATTACCCAACAAAAGTTAAGATTGTCCAGAAACCATTTAGTGTAAGGGGAGAGCCTTCACTTCTCTCTATTTCTTGGAAGATAAAGCAAACGAAATAGATTATGAACACAATTCATAAGAAAAATCTCTTCCCATTAGACGAATGTGATATGTGACGAGACACACATTAAGCCACAACAATTTGTCACTGGAAATAAATCATAGTCATTAAATTGCTTCTAAATTTAGAAATTCTTCAATGATACTATAATTTTCCTATTAATGGTCACAAGTAATTTGGACAGACATTTGAGAGAAAAACAATGGCAATCCCAAATTGATCTAGAGTATTAAGATAACAATTCAGGATATTTTAAACTTGCCACGACTAGAGGGGAGATTGCTGTCAGGAAAAGAATAAATGAAGACATATTATCTCAAGTTTTAATTCTGAAATCCAAAAAGTCTTCTTTATTTGGCTTAACTAAGTACTCAAAGCACTATCCACCCTATAGAAAGTATCGCCTTTCTAAACACACTTCTTTAGTCGAAAAAGGTAATCGCCCTAGCCTAGTAGATAGTGTGTTGGCTTATTAGACTTAAAGCCAAGATTTAAACGCCAGGTCAGACATCTCGAGCAAAACAAAATATAAAAAAAATATTTCATAGGCGACTTCCTCTCAGCTGATTTTTGACAACAAAAAAATGCCATGAAAAGTTCTCAAAAAAATCCTCCGTTCGGAGGCGACTTTAAACTGTAGAGGTCCCACCCCCATACCAACCAACCATTCAACCCTTCAGGATGGAAATGAAAACTCCCTCATTATTCTTGATTCATTTCTTTCATTTTCTTTTTTTAATTCTTTTGTTAACATTGTTGCCTTTTTTAAGACAAAAATGAACGCCTCCAGTTGAGTTGGTCAAAAGTAACAAAATACAAAAAACAAGCATTTAGAAGTTAAGGCCAACGTTAAGTAATTTTGAAAAGTTTCTTTTGAATACGAATTCTTGTTAAACTCTGCACAGAATTCTTATGCTGGCAGACTACAAGAAAGAGTATGGAAGACATGGAAAAAATTTTTAAAAAGTGCAACAGAGGTAGATTGCAAGTACTATGAGTAAAAGCAAGGTGCGCTAACGGAGTTAATTTTGTTGGTACCACCTACTGTTTATTGTACGATTTCCTGATGTTTTATGCCATAATAATTAAGGAAAAGGTTCGCCCTGTTTCCGAATTTTGCGGTAAATCGTTCCGAGCGGTGTTATTAAGGCGATTGAACTTTGATCACGACCACTTCCCACCGCAATTTTATTTACTCTCAGAGATTTTGCCAGAAATCTGCTGAGAGGAGAAAGTCGCCGTAGGAATATTTCTTTATACTTTCGTTTTGATATCTGATCTGGGTTTTGAACCGAGACCTCAAGTCTAAGAAGCTAACACACTACCCACTTGAAATTGGCTTTGATTCTTTCACTAAAAAATTATGCAATTTCGTAACACTCTAGACAACTTCATTACTTACTTACTTACTTAATTAGTCATTACAACTCTTTAGTCAGGATTACAACCTTGCTTCCCACACCAGTTATGTTGTGTGTGTAAATTTTATACATGAGTGAAGGAACTTACAGTTTAAAGACGACTCCGCAGGACAGATTTGACAAGCTTTTCATTACTCTCAGAGTTTTTGCCAGAAGACTTTTTAGAGGAAGTCTCCTAAAAAAATTTTTTCGTATACGAGCTGTCTTAGTTGGGACATGAATCACTGGCTTTAGTCTAATAAGCCAACAGGCTACTTACTAGAATACGGCGACCTTCATAACATAACATAACAACATACAACTCCTTAGTCAGGATTACAACCTAGCTTCTCATACCACCCTTGTTGTGTGTAACAATTTTATGCATGAGTGATGTAACTTACAGTTTAAAGCCGACTCCGAACGATAGATTTGCGAAGCTCTTCCTCAGTTGAGAGGAAGTCGCCTAAACAAAATATTTTTCATGTTCGAGATTAAATTAGATTCAAATTTAAACTGTTGGATGGACCACCCGGTGTATTAGTGAGTGTTTCCAAATGTTTTTTTTAACATTTTTGACATTTTTTTATTATTCGTTGGAATACTTATTTAAATTTTGAGTGTAAGTATGGAACAACAGAGAAATATGAAACAAACGTGAAATTTTCAAAAACTGTTTTAAGTTGCAAGCAATTACAACTTGCAACAGAAGAAAATGCTTTAAAAAAAAAGAAACTTAAAGCATCTATGGCGTAAGTAACGTCGTAACAACTTAAAAATGAAAAATGTTGCATTGCACACTGAACTTCTTTTTAAGTCATTACTTTGGCAACGAGTAACGAGTATACGATATTAAAATAAGAAGAAGAGAAAACAGTCTAGAGAAACAACGTCAAGTGTTTTTAACAAAAGTTATGAGAGAGTCATTATAAGTTCTTTGCAAATTTTGTTATCATTTGAAGAACGAAAGTAGATTAAATATTAAATTTGCGTTTGAAGAGTTTAATATTGTAGAAATGAAATTCATAAAGCAGATAAATTATATTCAATTCGTAAAAAGTATAATGCTATAAACACAATAAACGCAACGCCTCAAACGCAGCGCGATAATCTGCTTAGCATTTGCATTTTTATCAGCAGCAATGACTAAAAATTTATGCTTACAGTGAGAGAATTTGTGCTAGAAATGAGAGGATTAATGCTGTCAATACAATAACATCAATGAAATAGAGGTTTTAAAAACGCGATGCATGAAATATAATGCGAAAAAGCGTTTTAGTTTCACCATTGGTGAGAGACTAAATGAAGTGGCCCATTTTATGTTTGGCTTATGCTTTGCTGCTGCTGTCTTTTATTATAATTAACACGCAGGCAGCTTACCTTAGGCTACATAACATCGTACTAATATCTGTCCCCGCTCCTTTGGCACAAGAGCATTCGAAATATCCCGTTATACGTGACTCTGGCTCGCAAACCAGACTGACCGATATCAAAGGTTGCTTTGACTTGAGGACTGCTGCGGTTTGTAGCTATTCGCCTACACATGCGACTTAAGAGAACTCCATACAAAAAGTCTAACGGAACTAAATCGCACGATATGTATAGCCAGTTCATATCACCTCCGTGTGAGGTTACCATGCCTTGAAATCACTTGTGTAGAATATCGATTATGTTCAGACGTCGGCACCAATAAACCGCGGTGGCCAAATATCTTCAGCTTTTTACACACATAGCACACGAACATCAACAATGTTCATTAAAAAGATCCTTTATATTGCATTCAGTTGCTTGAAAGCTCCTAAAGAACAAGGTTCATGTCGCTTTTTTTCAGGTTTCAAGTATACACCCAAAAAAATATTACAGTAGGATTCACTATTTTCCAAAGGGCTTCACTAATAATAATGAGAAATAATCTACATTTTTCTAAGAGTAATTGTCAAGTTTAATATGCAGTCTTTAGGGATTTGCCGCTGTACATTTTATTAGGCAACCATTGAAAATATTACTAACAATTTTCCTTTGGGTTATACACATGCCTCTCACAAATACTCTCTCATTTTTATCATGTTCTCTTTGGTGCCGACGTCAGATTTATGGCACGTACATCCGCCCCTGTTGAAACTACATCCAATTAAGGCCAAAAAGAAATTGGAATAGTGCTCACCTTGCCAACATTGTCCTCACAGAAATAAGGTGCCAGACTAAAATCTACACTAGAAAGTGATTTTTCGCATGCAAACAAAGAAACATGGACCAAAGACGCTGCCAGACTAAAATCCACATCTAGAAGGTAACTTTCTCCCTTGAATCTTATGCGAGGATTGGCAGTTCGTCCCGGATTCAACAATTTTTGTTTGTTCACGTACCTATTCATATAGAAATGGATTTTATTGCTAAATATACGAATTAGGGTCAGTTGTACCATTCGAAGAACACATGTCATTATCTAAGCTCCTAAGCTCCAACGTTCATTGTAATTTGGCAAAATAGACTAAATAAATGGCAACTTATTCCACAGGCAATGCTCCAATAAAATGGTCGTTGGCGAATGTCAAATTCCGAAAGACCCTTTTAGAAGACTCAATGCTTTTGAGATGCCTGAATCTGGAGTCGATTGAATTTATCTGCTTTAAATATATTCAGTGCCTGTGGGGAGAAATTGCTTTTAAGGTATGAAGAACACGATTAATCCTAGACAACGATGAGAGTTTAAACGATACCGAAAAGATTTGGAAAGAATCTCAACAAAGTATGTGAAAACAAATTCAAATTGGAAAACCCAAGATGCAAACCAAAATTTTTACCACAGCCACGTTTAATATTAACATAGCAAAACTTGTCCTTAACAGAGCAATGTTGACTATGTAAACATTATTCATCAGACAATGCCGACATATTTCGAAGCCATAGCCACTTTCAAACGACAGTTCAAGGTCTATTAATAATACAGTAGCAAAATAGCTTCAGGTACGGTGATATGGCATAGAGAAAATTGATTTCACAAAATTTACACGCCGTAATAACTGCATTCTAGGGTAGAGATTGCAGAAACCCATAAAATGCATAAATTCATCAATCTAAGCTTACGTAAATCAGTATATGTTCTCAACCAACATTTTAAACGAAATTCATTCATTGAATTCTATGAAATTGAATTTCCATTTCAAAATTATTGATTTTGTTGGCAACGCAACGCAACGCAACGCAACGTATGAATTATCATTACTTTACCATTATAGCCGTGAAACAATCGGGAATTTAACACAATAACTTTAAACAAAAGAAACTCAATTAATTGGAAAATTAAAACCGTATTTATAATTTCAAGAGAGAGAGAGAGAGAGAGAGAGAGAAAACAAAAAAAAAACGTTTTTAAATTCTCTTTGTAATGAGAAATGATTTGAAAATTAAAAAAATACAATAAACTTTCCACACACACAATCAATTTTAATAACGAAATAATGTATTCGCAACTGAGCGGCAGAATTAATTAAATTGTAAAGAGACGAGATTAAAATTATATGGAAATGGTTATTAGCTTAGAAGAATAATTAACTGGAAGATGAGATAACATTCAGTCAATAGGCTACGTATTGAAAATAGAGGTTGTACAGTTCCATTTCCATGTATAAAACAGTGCAGTATCTGAGATGTTAATAAGGATGCTCAATATGGTTGCCATAATCTAGTAAATAGTGTGTTGGCTTATTAGACGAAAGGCTAGGGTTCGAATCCCCGGTCAGACATCAAAAACGAAATATACGAAAAAGAAAATATTTCTTCGGCGACTTCCTCTCAGTAGATTACTAGCAGATTACTCTGAGAGTAATAAAATTGCCATGAAAAGTTTCTTAAAAATTTGTCGTTCGGAGTCGACTTTAACTGTAGGTCCCCCGCCACTTATGTATAAATTAACACACACAACATAAGTGGTGTGAGAATGTAGCCGTAACCTCTAACTGAAGGGTTGTAATGGCCAATTATGTATGTATGTATGTAATATGGTAGCCATATAGTAGTAAATAAATGTGTTGGCTTATTAGACACAAAGCCGTGCTCAAACTCTTAGCTCAGACACAACATAATGAAATATTTCTTCGGCGACTTCCTCTCAGCAATCTTTTGGCCAAAAATCTGAGAATAAGTGAAATTGCCATTGAAAGCTTCTCAAAAATTTATCGTTTGAAGTCGACATTGATCTCTAGGCCTCACCAGTTATGAATAAAATTAACATACACAACATACGTGCTGTGAGAAGCTAGGCCGTAATCCTAACTAAAGGTTTGTAAACCTTGTAAACTTGCTCAACTACCAACGACAATAAAAAATATTTTTTCTTGGTTAACATATAATTCTGGTTTTGGTTGAAGTGCTGCATCTTCAGTTAAAGCAATTAAATTCGAACCAGAATAGTCTTCAGTGACTTTGGCAAGAGTATATAAGGAACTGCCTTGCTTTTGTAGTAAACGACGCAGCAATAAACGACACAGCATTTTGTTAGGCGTTTTAAAACAGCCTCATCCAATATAACATATATGCTCACTCCTTTTTAAATACGTAGAAAAGGAAGGGGCTAGTTAATAGCGGGCACACTTTATTCGGACACTATCGTTGGGACGAGTGACGTCATGAGCTTGACGATGTTGTTTGTTACACAAATATCGTGTACTAAAGTGACATAAACACTGCGATTGCTAGAGCACATTGAGAAGATTTGTGGAAGCCAGAAAGAAAAAAAAGGGCCAATCGGGGCCATTTCATGCTTAGAGATTTTGCAATATCTTCTATTCCAATTCAACTCTCCGTTTTGTCATCCGATTAAGTATCCCAGCAGAGATCTAGATGACCGTTCAATGTGATTTGCGCTACGGTTTCGATTGATAGCTCATCTAAAGCCTTAGTGCAGATACATACATAATACAACCTAGTTTCTCACATCACTTGTAATGTATGTGTTAATTACATACGTGTGTGGCGGGACCTACAGTTTAAAGTCGACTGCGAACGACCTAATTTTGAGAAAGGGAAGTCGTCGAAGAAATATTTTTTCAAATTTATATTGTTGGAGATCTCTGACCTGGGAATTAAAGCGTGGCTCATATCAAATAAGTCACCACACTACCCTTTAGACTACGGAGAGAACTAACTCTCCAAAAAAGGTCTAACCGATCAAACAGATGCGCATAGCTATTTCGAATGCCAACTACAGTCTTATTTCTGCATCATAATGCCTCGGAACCCACAACAGGGACAGAGTGTTACCTCCCCATTCGAGAAGTACAGTGAGGGGCCTACCTGTAGCCTACAGCCAGCCTACTAATTAATATAGCGCCGTCCAAAAACAAATTCAAATTTTTCATCCCCTTTGTATCTCCATTTTATTTTAAAGATCTTTTAAATGCCATCTAAAGAAGTACTACTCTATAGACGACACCTTTTACAACATCACACGTAATAAAATTGTTTTTAACAAGAGCGTATTGTTGCTGTTGTTGTTGTTAGAATCATTTTATGGCATATTGTCTTTAAATATTGACACGCAGACGACATTCCATTTCTAATGTTTCCTCCTGCTCTTTATTATCGTCTTCACATATTGTCTGCCATGCAACTAATTATACTCGAATGGAATGGAATCGAAGGCAATGGAAACGAAGGGAATAGAACAAAGGGACGAATAGAATAGAAATGTATTCTAACGATAATTGCAAATTGATAATAAACAGTTCATGTGTAAAACAAAAATAGTAAAAAAAAAACAACAACAAACGACTACAACAAAGCAGATACAGCCATTTAGTAAAGACCCATGAAATAGTAATAAAAACAACAACAACAAAAATAATAACAAAAAAATATTGTAATTCGATTCGAATTACAAATAATATATCCGCTGCTCACGTACGTATTTGTACGTGTCAACCGAAAAAAAGAGGACAAACAACAATAGCTTGCCACTGTGGTGGAATCATAAGATGTGATGTTGGGTAATGATAACACAGTTGGTATTGTCAAAAATTTGGCGATTTAAATGGGCAACATCACGTAATAATTATGGAAAGGGAGGGGGAGGGCATATGGATGGCAATACAGTATGATACGATACGATACCATGTTGACACTTAAACCGTAAAGACTAACCATTAGGATGGTTCAGCTTTTGGGGTAATGGAAGCACTTAGTTAAAGTTTTAAGAATTGAAATAAACGATCGATATTGAAAGACCATGTCTA
>QOCX01001581.1:0-31516 GCA_005959815.1 Sarcophaga bullata | reverse complement strand
GAGAGAGAGGCCTATTGTGCAATATAATATCCTTCAAATGTCCGCCACAGCTTCTCTAGATGAAAAGTACCCGTAAAGTCAAATTTTTCATAACTCTGGCGTAAAAAGTAGATTGAAGTTGAAGGATGGCATGTGTTAATTGACTTAGATAACCCCACTAGACTACTACCTATTAGACTACGGCGTACAACTAATTAATCCTTGCTAATTTGAAATATCAAAAAAAAAAAATCTTCAAGTCTTAATTTTTTTTTTATTTTTTAGACAAGCCAGGCAATTTTCTTCAGTAAAATATTAGAAATTTTTTTAACAATTTCCTAAACAGTGGTGTTCCCCATTTCTGCATCACACAGAGTAGCATTTAATTGTTATTATTTTACGTGTATTTAAATATGAAATAAAATTACGTTTTAAATTTAAAAGTGCTTTTAATTAATTAAAAAAAAAAAATAGTTCAACAAGTATGGATTGCTTGTTTGTTTTTTCTCTTTATTGTTTATTTTTTTATGAAAATTAAAGACGTGCCTGTGGAATCATTGTTTTATGCAAATAAATTAAAATGAAATAAATAAAATAAAAAAAAAATAATATGATTAAAATAATAAAATAACAATATAAATTAAATATTAATAAATTAAAATTTATACAAATATTTCAAAATAAAAAAAAAGGAAAAATTAATAAAAAGAAATAATCAATAAAAAAAAATTATTTTATGGGAATTATATTTGAAACAATAAAAAACAAATCATATTGCATGCAATTAAAATAAAATAAAATTCGTAATAAAAATGAAAATGAAAAAAAAAAAATAGGTAATAATAATAAAACTTTGCCTCCCCCACCCCAACCACTTGATTTAATTAATAAAATGCTAAAAAAAATTCTTTCTTGTAACAATAATAACTTATTTAATAATGACGTTGTGTTTTATACTTAGAAAATATCTTTTTGCACTTAATTTTTATAAAAAAAAAAAAAATAAAAAAATATTAAATTTTAAAAAGCAACAACTATCCGCCTTTGAAAATGTGTCACACTTTATAATTTTCAGAAGTGTTAAGAATTATTTTCTGGCTTTATTTGGCGTTTTTTTTCTTCTTCTTCTTCAATTTTATGTTTTAATAATTTTATCATGAGTGTTTTTTAAATGACGTCAAAAGTTTTTAGATTTTTTTTTTAAAGAAAAAAAAATTTTAATTTTTGCTTTCTTTTTTGTTTTAAAATTTAATTTGAATTTTTTTTTTTATAAATAACATTCATAAGTACACACATACATATGTTTCTGTGTATATTCTATAAAGAATTTTGAATTTCATAATTTCTACACATACGACTACATACATTCACATTAATTGGTTTATGCGAATATGAGTATTTTTGAAAATTCCTCATACTTTATTACTGCCACAGGCCTAATAAGGTGTTACAAAAAGATTTGATAATGCATTAAGAGTGAAAATGGTGTAACTAAAGTGATGGGGGGACATTTTTAGTCCACAATGTATTTCAAAGGACGATTTAAACAATGATTTGATGATGCATTAAAAGTGAAAATGGTGTAACTAAAGGGATGGGGGGACATTTTTAGCCCACAGTGTTTTTCAAAGGACGATTTAAGCAATGATTTGATGATGCATTGAGAGTGATGGGGGACATTTTTAGCCCACAGTGTTTTTCACGGGTCCATTTAAACATTAATTTGCAAGACCCTTGCTCTCGTTGAGGGTCAAAAGCAAACACCTTCGTCGAGGTGAATGTTTACCTTTGACCTTAAAAGGTCATACTTCATATTTATGAAAATCTGTTGTTTTAAATTAAATGAAAATATTTAAACAAATTAAAAAGCAAAAAAAAAAAACATTTAAAACAAAAAAGACCATAAATTGAGCACATTTTCATGTACACTTTCAGTCTGCCCGCGCTACAGTCACCATACATTCGAACACAATACAATATTTCGTAAAAACATACAAAATATTTGTCAAAAAAAAAAAGTATACTGTACGGTACGTGATTATTATCACGGCGTTGACAATAATTTTTATTTTTTTCTTTTTTTTCTTTTCCTTAAAATCTTGTCTGGCATATGAGTCTAAGCGTACGAGTCCATTCTTTCCCTTCTAGCGTTTGACCACCATGCTGGATGTGCACATGTGTACAGAGTACACACTACACTATACGGTTTTTCGCGGTTCATTATTCCCTATAAATACAGCTGCTGTTCATGAATTATGACTGATGATTGCTATGAAAAT
Organism: Sarcophaga bullata; assembly: GCA_005959815.1. Taxonomy (NCBI): domain Eukaryota; kingdom Metazoa; phylum Arthropoda; class Insecta; order Diptera; family Sarcophagidae; genus Sarcophaga; species Sarcophaga bullata. The sequence continues at coordinate 29,258 of QOCX01001581.1, read as the reverse complement.
CATTGGAAACGAACAAAAAAATTTTTATTTTTTTTTTGCCGAAATATTTTCATATTTTCACAACAGATTAATTGGATTTAAAGAAGAAGACGAAAAAAAAGATGAAAATTATTTTTAAAGTATGTTCACACATACACACACACACTCTTTAGAAGACATTTTAATTTTTAAAATCATAGAATGCTTATATTTGTTGTTGTTGTTGTTGTTGTTGTTGAAATATCTCTTTAAGTTCAAATGTTAAGATCTGTCTGTTGCAGCCGTAAACGTATGCATGACTCATTTCTTGTTTTTGTTTTAAAATCCAATATTTTCTAGAGCATTGTTGTTGTTATTATTCTATGTGCTTAGTATAGATTTTAATTTTTGTTGTGTGTGATAATTTTCTGCGAAAACAAGTGACATTTTTTTTTGTGTATTTCTTTTCATGTTCAAAAAAAAAATCTTTTTAAAATATATTTCCATACCCTACATCAATCTTCTAACTATGGGTGGTAGTATATTGTGTTTGTATATTCCAATGCCACTAACGAATTAGAAAGACAGTAATCATCATGCGCCAATTGTATTTTTAGCTCTGTTAACGTTCTTTAGCCCGTTACAGGGACTTTGTTCCTTCCATTTCAGACGTTTCTTTTTTAGCCTTTGTTAGGCCTTTAAGTCAAGAATGAATAATGATTCCATCGGTATTTCCTAGAACCAGGTAAAGATTTCTTAAAGAGCTCATCGGACTTCTAAAAGACGATGCTAGCGTTATAGGACTTTCGCACTGCCCTGTACCCCGCCAATATGCCTCAAAATAGACATCGAGGCAACGGTTCGGACGTGAGAGTTATATTCTATTCTCAGTTGGTTATAAATGGTGCATATAGTAGGGAGGCTAGATGAAGTGCAGAATTCCATACGCCGTCTTAGGAAACCAAGATATTTGAATGCTTCTTTCGCCATTTGAAAAATTTGCTCGTTCCAGCGAACATCACACTGAATTTTCATTCTCAGAACATTAAAAGTTTCAGACTTGCTAATACAGAAGATGCAATATTATTGCTGCGCTTATGTGGATGCTTCGCGCATTAAAGTCGACCATATTAATTCAAATCCATTCGTAGATTGACTATGCTGGATGTAAGAGAGGCACATTACGCCTTTTTGCTCGGCTATCATTAACGGAATATGATTGCAAAAGAGTAGATAGACTTGGAAGTTAGAGAAAGTAAAGCTGGAAATAGAACTTGTTTAAGCTTGAACATTTTTGCTTAAATTGTTTAGTCCATTGCTAGTCACATCTGTTCTAGTATTTCAGCTGTACGGTAACAATATAGTAGTTGGTCTGTGTAACGTGTCTATCAATTTCATTCGTTCTTGGAATTCTTTTAGAATATTCCCAGAATGTGTTTGTTTTCTCTCTCTCATACTCAACACCGCAAATGACCCTGTTTTCTTTTCTTTTGTCATGAAAATTCAACACAATAACAACAACAACAACAACAACAACAACAATAATCATGTTTTCAGTGATAAAAATGATGATGATGATAATGGTAATGATGATGATGATGATGACGATGATGATGACAATGATAATAACGATGATAAATATTCTCAATATTGTTGCAGACACACATTTTCATGTTTGAAATTTTCTTGTTCACTTTTGTTTCTTGTTTTTCTGTTTTAAAATAAATGATAAAAAATCTAAATTTCATTAATTAAAATGTACAACAACTATAACAATTAAGAAAAAAAATAAATAAAAAAAAAAATAAAACAGAAACTACAATACAAGCAATAGACAGACAGAAACAACATTAATTTCAATCAAAAAAAAAAAAAAAACCAAATCAAAAACCAACTGATGCGCGAGTCTACAACAAAATATAAGAAAAAATAAAAACTATAATCGAAGATATGCCAGAGTGAAAAACTTAAAATGTATTACGCTGATATCTTGCCATAGATAATAGATAACATTCATAAAACTGAAAGGATGTGTAAACTATGGATAAAGTTTTAACGGTTTTCCAAAAGGGCCTTTAGTAAGACACAAGTGAACTATACTTAAAGCATGTGCCAATTTAACCTAACTTATATTCATGCTTCTAACCCATGAAAAATAAAAATAAAATGAAATAGCGTCTCTTCTAGTAGTAGTTTGGTAAAATTCCTAAGCAAATCGGTTTGAAATCCAGGAGAAAATACAATTAACCTATAAAGGAAGCCCCTTGACACGCCGGAGTAGTTAACAGTAGCTAAGAAGTAGCACCACCTCGAGAAAAAGAGTAAGGTTCCTACTTAATGATCTTAACAACAGGATTACAGTCAGGATTATAAACTACGGTGATTTTTCAACATCACCCATGTTGTGTGTGTTAATTTTATCCGTGAGTGGTAGGATCTACAGCTTAAAATCGATTCCGAACGATAGATTTTTCATGGCAAATTCATTAAACTTTCAGAGTTTTTGCCAGAAGACTACTGAGAGGAAGTCGTCAAAAGAAATATTTTATTTTTCGTATTTCGATTTGGGTTGAGGTGTCAGAATCTAATAAGACAGTTCATTATGTCTAGTACATACGGTCATTACAATACTACACCCAATATATTTCTTTACAAACGGCAACAATAGCTAATAATCCTATCATGCTAGGATCTGTGAAAAAAATTTGTCGAATGAAACTGAAATATTGAGGAAAAGAGGAGATTTACTCTGTAACCGCTCTGCGTTCCTTTTAATGAGTGCGTTGTTGTTAAACAAAGTCCTATGGCAACCCTATTATTCTAGCATCTGTGCAAAAATATGACAAATACCACGGAAACATTGAGAGAAAGAGGAGATATACTCTGTAACCGCTTTGTGTTCTTTAATGAGGGCGTTGTTATTAAACAATGTTCTATGGCAACCCTATTATTCTAGGATCTGTGAAAAAATATGACAAATAAAACGGAAATATTGAAAGAAAGAGGAGATTTACTCTGTAACCGCTCTGCGTTCCGTAATGAAACTCTGACGATTGTTAGCAATCATTTTGTTTTTGATAAAAAGTCTTAGAAAATAGAATAAATTCTTTCAGAGGCTGTGGTAAAATGATTTTTTTTGCCTACGTCAGGTATTTAATAATCTAAAAATCTTTTTTTTTTTTTTATTAATTTTTAGATTTCTTTAAAAGATTTTAATGTGTTGGAATGTGTATACTTATATGTATACGAAACATGCATACATACATACATATGTATGTATGTATTATATGTGTTATTAAACAGTTTATAGTTTATTTTTAATTTATTTATTTTTATTGTGTTCATAAATTCCGAATACTTAAAAGAAAGCAAAAAAAAAGCCCAAAATATTTTCCTTTGAAACATAAATTTTAAGTGTCAAAAATTATTGTTTGCGAGTGTATCTCTATGTATATAACTATCTATACCTGTGGGATTTAATGGAGAACATACTGTCGCGATCCTCCATAACAGTCATGGCCAATTCTGATTCCAATATGGTGGGTATCATATTGAAAAACGAATGGACACGAGGCAATGACTGGGAGCCGGGTGAATTCTTGTTTAACATCATTTTGTTGCTTTGGTTGGATTAAATTTTTTTTTAATTTTTAACAAATAAAATTAAAAAAAAAGAAACCCTTTTGTACTTTGAATTTTTTTTTCTTATAAATATTGTGTATTAATTTTTTATTATTTTTATTTTGTTATACGCTTTAAAGCATCACATTAAAATTCCTTAATATTTTAGAGGGGAGGAGGGGGATCAGATGATAGATATGCAGGTATTTTTGTTTTTTCGTTTATGAGTATCACAGTTGGAGATTTTTTTTCCGTTTCTGGTTGTTTAAGAAAACTTAATCACTTTTTTTTCTTTTTTTTTTTAGTTTATTAATTATATTATTATTATGGTTGTTGTTGTAGATAAAATATTCTTGTTAAATAATTTCTAATTGATTTGAAATGAAAGCCTCTTCTGGTTAAAATTATTTGTTTTCGGTTTGTTTGTTTACAATTAAAATTTAATTTTATTTTAATATTATTGTGCGTTTTTTTTTCTTCTTCTCTTAAAATCTTTTATAAAAATTATTTTAAATTTTTCTTAATGTTTGTAAATAGAAAGCAATTGTTTTTTTTAGTTTTAAAACATTTGTCGATTAATTTGAATATGAGTTTTTGTTTAAAAAAATTTATTTTGTTTTGTTTAAAAATGTTTATTTTATTAACAATTAATTAAAATTCTTTTAAAGTCACATTTTAATTAATAAATTTGAATTCTTGTTTCATCATACATCATTAGTAAATTATTTTATAAAGTTTAAAAATCATAATTTTGTTTTCATTATTATTTATTTACGAAATTTCCATATTGTTTTTCTAAATAAATTATTTTTTTTTTTTTAAATGTTTTTAAATATTTTTTCCAGTTTTTTTTTACAAATTTGTTTTAATATTTTTTCTTATTTATTTTTATAATTTAATTTTTTTTTTGAATTTTTTGTTTTGTTATTTAAAGTTTATTTCAAAATATTTTTAATTTTTAAAAAAATTTCTATATTTTTATATGACAATAAAGTTTATTTTTCTTTGTTAATATTGAAATTTTGTTTTCAAAATTTCTTTTTATAGTTTTTAAATACTCATGCTTATTAAATATTATTTTTTAAAAATAATTTTTTTTTTGCACTTTAATTCCCACGTTAATTATTTGTATTATTTTTTATTATTGTTTTTATTTATGAAACCGTTTGTTTTAATTATTTTTTTTATTGTTATTTTCATTTATAAATCTAGTTTAATAACCTTTCTTTTCTTTATTTGTTTTATTCACAGACACAAATCTTAATATTTTACTTGGTTTTTCACCCATTTTTTTTTATTGTATTTTAAGAGTGTTGAAAAACTTAATTTCTCCTTGTTATTATCTTTAGTTAAAGTTTATAGTCTTTTTAGTCCAATTAAACTATTTATTCACATAATTTTTAATTCATTTCTTTATATTCTCTACTACTTTTTGTAGTTAATACTCCTCTGTACTCTGTAGTGTGGTTAAGTCTACATTTTCTAATATTTTGTTGTTTTCTTTTCGTTTTCTTTAAAGACTATAAGTCAAGTCAAGTTATGATATTTTATTTTCTACTTTCTTTCTTTCTTTCTTCTCTCATTTATTATTTTTCTGTGTGGTGATGTGTAGTGCGCGTTTTTTCAAATTATACTAAAATATGAAAATCATTTTCATTTTCAATCTGCTCGCAAAGAAAGTAAATAAAAAAAAAAAAAGAAAAAACAAGAAAAAAAAAAATCAAAAAAATGCTTACGCTGTGCTTTTGTTTTTTTCCCTTCTCTTGATACAAATACACACTTTAAAAAAAGCAAAGAAATCATAAAAAAAAAAATTATTATTAATAATAATTTTCTTTGAAAACTTAACCCTTTAAAGCATCAAAACTATTGCAAATACAATGGCTGTAAATAGGGCCCCTAAACTAATCAAATCCAAAAATTAAGATGACTAAAGACTCTTTAGGTTAAGCAATAATTACAGAAATTAACATAAAATAACTCTTCATTTTATCACTTTTATTTCACAAATAATTTATAAAAAAAAAAAAAAAAAAAAAAAACAAATTGCCACTTAGGGGTTAAAGGGTTAATCGTTTTGATTATTATCGTCCACACTTAATAATGATTTGAAAAATTATTTTTCTTAAACAATATTGAGTATGATGTAGCTGATGATAACCAACGTTGATGCTGAACATGATCATTTTCAATTTCACTGGCGCTCTTTTAATGGGAATGTAACCCAACATAAAAAGGTAAACAAAAATATCTTTTTTTATTTCAAAATTTTTTGTTATAAGAATTTTAAGGACAGCAAATGTTTACTAAAATTGAAGATTCACTGGTAGAATGTATTTTATCTGTGGCAGTAGTTTTCTTATTCGTTTTCGTTGTTTTGTGAACTTGTTTGCTAATGTCAGTCAATCAGCCAGTTTCTTAAGAAAGTGCAAAAACTATTTACAATTTACATAATTTATCGAATCAAAAATGGAAGACAACTCTCATTTACGAAATCTATTTTGAGAGAGTTCATGACAGCGTACTGGACAGGGCATATACACAGTAGGGCAGTAGGATATCCAAATCTATTGGTTCATTAGAACACCACCGCCATGTGGCTTTTGTTTCACAGCTTTAACAGACTGTGTTTAGTGAAAAGGCATTGCTTACATACTTAATCGGCCACTAAAAACACGATTAATGGATTTCGACCTGCCTTAACACATCCGTCCAGGCGTCTCTGCTTTTTGCGCGTCTACGTCAGTTTGTCATACTAATCGACGACAGGGTTTTCTCGATTTGATGTTTCCAATGCAAACAAGGTCGTCTTCTCGCCGACTTCTGCAAATCACCGCATCAAATACCAGTCTCGATGAAGCAACCTTCTCCATTACACGCAATCGCTGGGTGTTGAGGAGCTCATACAGCTCTCTGTTCTGTTGCGGACTGTGTCACTGGGTCGGAAGCGGACCGAAGATCTTACGTAGCTCTTTTTTCTCGAATACTCTCAAGGCTGCTGCATCAGTGTTTAATAGTGTTCATGCTTCACGCGCCAAAAAAAGCACGGTGAGGATGAGCGTCTTGTAGAGTATTAGTTTTGTCGTACAAGAGAGGTTTCGGCTACTCATTTGCCTATTGAGACCAAAGTAGCACCCGTTGGCAAAAGTAATCCTACGCTTGATGGCAGAACCAAGATAAAGATACAGGGAAATGGCATTTGTTCCATTGAATCGAACAATGCATAACAGAAATAATTCGTTCCTTAGGCATACTATTCGTATCCGAATATGAAGAGCTTTTTTTAATACGAAAGTTTTTCTTGTCGTAGCCTACCTAGTATGTAATGTGTTGGCTTATTAGAGACGTGAGGTCATGATTCAATATCTAAAAAATCTGTCGTTCGGAGTCGACTCTACACTGTAGATCCCTCGGCTCATGGATAAAATTAACGCACACAACATGGATGGTGTAAGAAACTAGAACTCATACTACCTGACTACGGCTTCTGTAAATGAGTACCAGTGAAGCAGTTAGAAAGAGAAGAGAAGACGGTGTGCAGTTTTAGTGAGAATATATGAGCCTAAGAAATTTCGGAAGGCAGTTTCTGTTAATTAAAGTTCGCAGAATGGATAATTTTCTTATGGAACATAGTTGGACTCGTAACCTATACTTGTAGATCGTTAATGGATTTCTTTAATTTAATAAAATTAAAATTAAAAAAGTCGCCGTAGTCTAGTAGGTAGTATGTTGGCTTATTAGACGAAAGGCCAGGGTTCGAATCCCCAGTCTGATATCAAAAACGAAATAAGAAAAAAAAAATATTTCTCCTTCGGCGGCTTCCTCTCGGCAGATTTCTGACAAAAACTCTGAGAGTAAATAAAATAAAATTGCCATGTTTCTCAAAAATCTGTCGTTCGGAGTCGACTTTAAACTGTAGGTCCCGCCACTCATGTATACAAATTAACACACACAACATAAGTGGTGTGAGAAGCTAGTCTATAATCCTGACTGAAGGGTTGTAATGGCCAATTATTTATGTATGTATGTAAAACAAACAATAACGAAACATTTTAAGATTTTGGACTTTTTGTTGTGCAATGTTTTCAGTTTTTTTCTTCTTTCGTTAGAAGGCTATCCCCTATTCCAATGGTTGGCTATACTTCCCTTAAAATAATATTTCAAATAAAGCGCATATTTGTAGAAAAAATGATGATGATGATGATGATGATGATGATGATTAACCTTATAATAATAATCATTATGATTTCGATAATTATTATGATACGTTGTTGTTGTTGTTATTGTTATTATTTTCTTGAGTATTTAGTTTGGCCCACAAAAATTCTTAAACTGTCAGACGTAGTTGTTGTTTTTTTCTTTTGTTTGTATTGTTTTTTGCAAAAGAAAATCATTTTATTTTCGTTTAAAAAAAAAAAAAAGAAAAAAAATAGGATTTTGAGAGCATCATCCTCAACGGCGGAGGTATATACAAAATAATTTTATTTTCTTTTTAAAACGAAATTATTTATTTTTCTGTTTGTTGTTATTTTTAGAGAAAATCGTAAAATGTTTAAATAAATAAAACAATAAAAACGAAATGAATTTTTACTTACCTACCATAATAATTCGTATATAATTTGAAGTTTTTTTTCTTTTTTATTTTTTGTTTTTTACTTAAAATTAGACGCAGCAAGGCATGTTTAATTGTTTTTTTTTATCTTTTTTTTAGAAATTTTAGAAACAAAATAAATAATATTTCAAATGAATTATCCAGTGAGATTAAGAAAAAAAAATTAAAAAAATTAAAATTAAAATGATTGTAGTGATGAATCCTAAAGATTTATTGAGAATATCTCTCTAGCTCATGCTGTACGGAATTATTTTAAGATTTTGTTTTGTGTTTGGCATTTGATTTGTTTGGGCATTTTTTTTTTGTTGGAAGAAATTAATATTTCATAGAAATTAGATTGTATTTAAAGAACATCTTTTAAACAATTTAATTGGAAAAATTATTTCAAAAAAATTCTCTTTAAGTGGCTTAGTTTTTTTTTTGGGAAAGAAGATTTTCACAATTTTGACAGTTTAAATAGAATTTTTTTTCTTCTTCTTTATTATTATCATTATAAATTATTTTATTTTTTGTAAATAGTTTGTTTTTATTTTAAGAATTATTATGAAGATTTTCGAATATCTCGACATTTTATTTTTAATTTCTTTTACTATGGCATGAGCAATGGATTTCCCCCAACCAAATGCTCTTGTGTTGCTTGGCAAATATAAGTCCTTCAACAATTTTGTTTTACAATTGAAAAATGAAATCCCTGAAATTGTTTTTTTTAATCAATCAATTCCTCCAAAGCCTTTTTTCTATAAATATTCAAAAATTGTTATAAAATATTCCAGAGACATACATATTTATGGTTATCGTTATGGTTTTGGTTATGGTTTATCGTTATCGTTAGTATCTCAAAGAAATATTTTTAAAGATTCTTAAAATTTGAAATTTGATTTTTAAATTCACCTAATTTATGAGGTTGTTGTTTTGGAAATAAAGATTTTGCATAAAACACACAACACAGAACAAAATTTTAAAAACGCAATTCTAACAAATAGAACAGAACTGGTGCCATACGTCTTAGCCACAACAGCATATTTTTGTAGCACATTTAAACCACCCACCTCCATTAAAAAGATCAATTAATTTATTTTGCATACACTTGGTGATTCATTTTTAATTTGTACGCCTTTATTCAATGAAAATGTTCCTAGGTCTTTAATATTTAACAAAAGAATGCTGAATAATAAGCTGTAGGTCCCTTAAGGCCTAATCCGGCATTGTCTTAATATTGTGTAAATATTATGAGTGTAAAGACAAATTTATATTTAAAAATCAAAGAAACAAACCCTTATCTTTAGCAGCGCCTCTTTTAGTGCAAAGAGATCTAAATTTTGTCTTGAACAGGGAAAAAATTTACTATTAACAGACCACTGTTAACTACTTAACAGAGGCAACAATTTATAGTTGCTTAACTTTTCACATCGGACACATAGGACATCGGTTCCAGAAATATATATCCCAATAGGCCTAAATTGTATCCAATCGTTTCTTCTTGAAAAATTGTTTCTTTTTGCAAACATTTTGTTGGAAGTAGACGTTAAACTGCAGGCCCCATCACTCATGGGCAAATTAACACCGACAACACGTGTGGTATGTAGGGTTAGGACGTAGTCTAGTAGATAATTACTTAACTGGCTCTTAACAACCCGATTAAATTAAAATATTCTTCCAGGCGCCGTCGCCAGTTGGATACACCAATCAATGACAGGATGCTCCGGCGAGGCAGGTATTTGCGAAAATCGGCGAAAACGACGACCTTGTTTGCATTGGAAGGACCAAATCGAGTAAGCCCTGGTGTCGATTGGTGTGACCAACTGGCGCAAGGCGCGCAAAAAGCAGAGGCGCCTGGAGGGATGTGTTAAGGTAGGCGGAAATCCATTAATAGGGTTGTTAATGGCCAATTAAGAAATTATCTACTAAACTACGGCGTCCTTGCTAATACAGCCTCTAACCTAAGAAATCGATAGCAGGGCTTATTCGATTTGGCCCCTTCAACACAAACAAAGTCGTCCTCTTCGCCGACTTTCCCTAATCAACTCGTCAAATATCCATCTCGACAAGAGCATCTTCCTACATTCGAACTACAAGGTCGAGCCAGTGCAGCCGCTGGATGTTAATACGTTGCCAACATCCATGTCGTTGAGGAGCTCATACACTTCATTGTTTGATAGAATGCGAAAAGCATCGCCTACTCGCACTGGACTAAAGATCTACGTAGGAATTTTCTCTCGAATATTCTCAATGCTGATGCTTCAGTGCTTAATAGTGTCCAAGTCACATGCTCTGCGCCATAAAGAAGTGCGGGGAGGATGAGGAGTCGTCTTTAAACTTTAGTTTCCGTCATTTATGGAAAAAATTAACACGCACAACATGGTTGGTGTGAGAACCTAGATTGTAATCCTGACTAAAGGGTTTGCAATGACCAATTAACACTTGCATGCCGGCACTTTAATTCATGCTTGTCGCCTACTGGCGGCTGTTATAGTTATAAGTCGTTATGGATTATAATTGTTATTAAAAATAAATGCTTTTAAGGGAACGTGATTCTCAGATGTTCTTTACGGCAGTCGAAGTGTTAAAGATCTAAATGATTGGTATTACGTATCGTCTAAAAACATGATCAATTATGTACCACCGGTGGTACACGCCGCCCGACGAGACAGTCTAGTGCGGGCAACCGGTGGTGGCCCGGCAATCCAGTACTGGCCACCGGTGATACGCATCGGCGTTAAAGTGTTAAGCATGTAAGCAAACAAGTAAACCCTTCCACTGTGAAATTGTCATCCTACACATTGAGTACAAATTTTTTCTTTAAAATCTTTGAGCCAACAGCAGATAACTTCGATTCTAAGTTGATAAGAGTTTGACCAGCTAGTCATTTCAGTGTTACAACAGCATAAAGTATGTACATTATCAACAAGATAGACATTAAAAGCAGCCTAATTAAAAATGGAACACTAGGATGATATGGTTTAATGAAAGTAGGAAATTTATTGTTAAATCTCTTGACCAGTGCTGCCAACTCAAAGAAAAGTTTCAGGAAAATTTATCCACAATTTATTACGACTTATAACGGCCTTTTTGAAAAATCTTAAGAATTGTTTATTATTGAAGGTCACAAATGATAAAATTTTCGTTTATTTTTCGCTTTCAACATAGCCGCACAAAACTAGATCCATTTCGAAAATATTTCTTTTTTCCTGTAAAAAAAAATGTCAATGTTGTTTCAATATTAAAAACGAAAAAATAAAAATAAAAACAAAATTGAATTCCTCTTTAATAATTCATTAAAAATTTTTTTTCTTAATTTTTTTTTTATTTTTTTTGTTTATTTAAACCGAAAAAAAACTATTTTATTTGAGTTTTATGTAATAATTTATTTTGTTTTACATATTCGCTGTCATTTTTTTTTTCGAATATTTTTTCTGTGGTTTTTCCTTTTTTTTTCTTGGTGCCTTTGGCAATGAAATTATAATTTTCCCCCCAAAAAAACAATTTTTTTTGGTTTTCTTTTATTGTTGTTGTGATAAATGACAAATGCCTGTATATGTTTTACATATGAAATGTTTTTGTTTTTCTAATTTTTTTTTTGTTTGTTTTTCTATATGAAAACTAATAATGATTGATGACACAGAGAAAAAAAAAATGTTTTTTCATGTTTTTCTCATTTTCATTTTAAGGGTAATTACATGCATTCATTCATACATTCATACTTATTGAGATTCGTGACAAACATTTGAAAATTATTTGAATAATTCAAGGCAATTACAAAGATTTTGTAATTAAAGTCCGAAATTTCCTTCAATTAGCACAGAATCGATCATGGTTAACAAAGATTGACAGTCTTTGGTCTTCGAATATTGAAGAGAAGATGGAAGGGTGTGCGGTAAACATTAAGAATTTTAGTTGCGAATAGTAAGTTCGAGATCCCCTTTGGTAGGCAATGTCATTATTAAGGGGGCCCGATAGATCTGAAACCAATTTTTATTTGTGATAATCACAAGGAGAATTTTACATGAAAAATCAAAAGTCAAAGAAAACAGTGTTGTTAACTTGAAAATAAAAGTCATTAAAAAACGCCTATATCAGTTTACATAAATAGTAGTGACATGAGAAAGATTTAAATTTTAAGTCGAGCGATATAAAACTTTTCAACCACTGTTGTCCAAACAGTTTGACTTTGGTTTTTGGAAGTCGGGGTCTTATAAGCTCATAGCTCAAACTCCACTTCAGACATCTTAAACGAAATATCAAAAAAAAAAATTGTATACATCTCCTTGGGCGACTTCCTCCAACCAGTTTACTAACAAAATCTCTAAGAATAAATAAAATTGTCATGAAAGGTTTCTCAAAAACCTATCGTCGTATACAACATGCCGTGTATGAGAAGCTAGGTTGTAAACCTGACTAAAAGCTTTGTAGTGATCAAGTAAGTAAGTTTACTTTGGTCTTGCAACATGTGACCATGTGTTGTCGTCTCTGGTCGCAGTTTTTAAATCAATATTCAATTCAAACGGAGTTCTGGCCCAATTTCAGCATCTCATAACATAAGAAACCCTTTTGACTCTGCTAAAGGTTGCTCATTATCTTGAGGATAATAAAGCTATGATTACTTGATTTTTGGTTTGTCGCAATGGATCCATTTTTCATCGCCTGTAATACAAAAAGGGGTTACGGTTTTTACGATGGTTTTCGTCATTAAATAGAGTGATTCTCAATTTCCTGTTTGTAAACATGTTAAAATTGCCTTTTAGGTTGCGTTTGAAACTTGAGAAATTGGCCTAAGGAAACTCAAATCATCGGCTCCGAATTGCACAAACCATATTCAGGCTAAGTTCGGAGAGCAATCGATATGCTTTAGAATCACGAACATCAATTTATCGCAAACAGTAGCAAAAATAATAGAAAATAATCGATTGAAGTCGCCGTAGTCTAGTAGGTAGTGTGTTGGCTTATTAGACGAAAGGCCAGGGTTCGAATCCCCGGTCAGACATCAAAAAAAACGAAATATGAAAAAATATTTCTTCGGCGACTTCCTCTCAGTAGATTTCTGGCAAAAACTCTGAGAGTAAATGAAAAGTTTCTCAAAAAAAATCTGTCGTTCGGAGTCGACTTTAAACTGTAGGTCCCGCCACTTATGTATAAAATTAGCACACACAAAATAAGTGGTGTGAGAAGCTAGGCCGTAATCCTGACTGAAGGGTTGTAATGGTCAATTATGTATGTATGTATGTATGTAATCGATTTACAAAATTTATAGTTAAAGAAAGATCACGTTAAAACAGATTATCTTTCGCTCTGATATTCAGTGGCATAGTGTAGAGTGGAAAACACATTCTTTAGCTTCAAAAGCATCGAATTTTGTGCTAACAAGATGGAAAACATATTCTACTTTTAGTTTTTCTTTAAATAACTAAGCTTCACTCTCAGGGGATGGCTCCTACCCAAGCAGTACATGATTTTGAAATTCGGATAAATGGGTTCTAGGAGAAGAGCTCCCTAAAACTTTAATTGTTTTTATTTTTTAAAGATAAAAGACACTACTTTTCAGCTGACGGCATTAAAGACGTCACTTCTTCTTTTTTACGAACGAAAACTGGATGCCTGCTAGGTGCCTATGTGACACCTCTCGCTGCGTTATTTAAAAGCTTCTATTCCCAAATACTTTCTAGCTGATTGTTATTTGCTTTTAAATTTTTTACTTTGACCCACATTTTTAGTTTCTTAATCGTATAAACAGCTTTCCAGCTGGGTGCCATCATAGGTTTGGCACTTTTTTGAGGCATGATTTTTATCATTGGCCCAGTTTTTGATTTTTCATTTGCCAATTAATGGAGAATATTGGCGTTATTTTTTCCCTATTTTTGTTTTTAAAAGCAAAAGAACCTTTTTCCCGGCTCAAAGACTTCTAAACCTCCTTCTGTCTTACATTATTGACACATTATAGGTTCAAAATTGTTTCTTTTTTTGATTTTTTAAATGCCATGAATTTGAATTTGAAATTTCTTATGAGTCAAGCGGTTTTTCTAAGTAATTTCATAAGTGTTGCTGCTTGTTACGACAAGAAAAATACGATTTTTGTTTTTGTTTTGAAAGAATTTCACAATTAAAATGTAAATTTTGTTTTTTTATTTTTAAGTTATTCCACTTACTAATCCACTGTAAACGTTAAATGCCATGATAATCACGAACATGTTGATGATGATGATGATGTGACAAAACCCCTAATATTTACAATGTCCGCTCTACACAGGTCATATGATCTTTGTTTGGTCTGTCATGTCTTTCTACTTTTGTATGTAGTTGGACAGGAAACGTTAAATGTGATTTCTATGATTTGCTTTATTTTTCTGCTTTTAATTTCAATTATTCATGCCGCCCCTTCATTCATTCATAAAATATTTTTTTGAAATCAAAGACTTAAGCCAGCAAGCGGGAGGCAGGCAGGCAAAAAAGTAAGTCTTTTATGATGCATTTACAGAGAAAAAAAAATTGAAATATTTTCGCTGTGAATAAATTTATTAACGAATCATCTATTGCCTGCTCATACGTAAAGAAAAATTCAAAATAAAAAACGAAAAGAAAACCTATTGCGTTTCATAAATAAAAAAAAAAAGATTTTGAAATTTTAAAATTTGCCAATTATTGCCCTCAATTTTGTTGTTATTTTTTTTTTATTTTTAGTTTAAAAATTCTAATGATAATCGTTTGCTTGCCATCTCTAATTTAGGCCATGTAAAAACGCTTGGCATTCGTTGTAAAATATTTCAATTCTGCCTTTCTTTATTCTCTCTTTTTTTATTATTATTTTGTAAGATTAAAAAAAGAGCAAAAAAAAAATAATTTTTTTAAATGTTTTGTTGACAAACAACTGATTAAATAATTGTTATTGTTATTGTTGTTGTTGTTATCGTTTCAATGTGTTTTAGCTGATCTAGCTCTAGTAAAATATCTTTTTTTTTTTTGAAATTTAATAGGTTTTCTGTGTTTCTTTAAGATCAAAACAATAGTCGCGTTGACTCTGTTATATTTTAAGAAAAAAAAAAAAAAAATTAAAATTCATGTGACAGCTAATGGATGACATATGGTTGAAAGTGTCTTTTGAAATGCATCATTAAATACGAAATATTGTGACATTTATAGGCGAAGGCCGTTTATTCAATTAAATTATTCAGTTTAACGTCAACAAGGTACAAATATTGACAGATTTGAAGATTAAAACATTTGCTAAGGATGTTCTTATTTACTTACTTAATTGGTTATTACAACCAATTAATCATGACAGCGACATAGTTTCGCACATCAACCATGTTGTGTGTGTTAATTTTATCCACGAGCGGCGGGACCTACTGAATGCCGGATTTCATGGCAATTGTATTTACTCTGCTGAAAGGATTTTTTTTTTCATATTTGTGGTCTGGTCTTGTCCTCCACTCTTCGGAAGGATACTTAAATCATGAATTGGTATCAAAGTTCAGATGCATATTGTATAAGATCTAGAACAAAATCGTCAGCTATAAGCAGTAGCATACGAAACTGAAATCTGAAAATTATTCCACGATTCGTAAGAACTCCCTCTGGACTACCATTTGCATTTAGGCGGCTAGGTGTACTATTTCTTATATGTTCCCAAATGGCCACTAATCTTCCAGGGAATTTCCCATCAAAAAATTTATCATTTCAAAGCCAATTTTCTTAATATCATAGCACTTTGTATGTGCCTATATTGCTGATTATATTAAAAGGCCTTGGAAACCTCCTTTGAGTATGACATGGTACTCATAGACCTAGCATATGCTTTTAAATTATCTCCTAAACAAGTGGGTTTGTTCAGATGGATACTGTGAAACAGTTAACAGTGCTGTTAAGAGAAAATTATGCTCTGTTAACGTCAAATGTGGCGCTGCTAAAATTTATTGTTTGTGTCTTGGATTTTCAAATTTGAATTTATCTTCACACACATTATCCAATTTCTTTACTTCGTATTTCTGTTTGTAAACGTTTGCTACGTCCATTGCGAGTTTGACAAAAATTTACGTGGTCTAATGACTCTAATCAATCGTCTTCGAAGTTTTTTCGGTTAACCTGAGTAGTCTTTGTCTTTAGTGAATGACTAGGTACATAAACACTAAGGGTGGGTAGATATGATCACCTAGCCAAAGTGATTGTGATAATAAAAAATTATTATTCAGATATTCTACAGGAATAGATGTGTACACTGCTTGTCAGAGTAATTATAGAGCATTGCAGTATCATACGTCGGTATGTGAGGAGAAATTCTTAACGTTTTAACGTCTGTACTTATCAAATTGACGAAGAGCAGAACCGGTTCAATTGGTTCTACTATAACGACTATTATGAATCCAACTCAGCTAAATTGTTAAGACTGCTTCTGGTGCTAAAGTACCCAAAATATTCTTATTATAGCCTGCGGCAAATAGTTTTAATGGATATTATTGTGGAAAATAAAATTCGTTTTAAATCTTTTCAATAATAATTCCCTATTGAAATAAATTTTTTTAAAATTTTATAAGAAATTTCTTCAAAAAAACAAAGACAAATAAACGAAAACATTTTAAAAATCGAAGCAAAAAATATTTCATTTGAAAAATTATTACGTTTTTGAAAAATATTTTATAACAGTTGACGTACATATGTGTATACGACGTATAAAGGTGTTATAAATTGAATTCTCTTGATTCAAATTACACAGCCAATGTGTAAATATTTAAATAAATAACAAAAACAAAATAATTTATAATTTTTTATTTTTATTTTATTTTATCATACTCATAATCATACTTAGAGACGTTAGGAGTATTAAAATTGTAGTCAAAAGTGCATTTGAAATATTAAAGATAAATAAACATGCTTTAGAAAAAATTAAATAAAACAAGCAAAGAATAGATTATTAAATAATTATGGTTATTAATTATTATTATAATTAAGTCTCTATAAATACATATGCATTATAGGCATTAAACAAAAAAAAAAATTAAAAATTTGCGAGAATATATTTCGTAATCAAACAGAAATTTAACAAAAATTGACGTAAATTTTGTAAAAATAAAAACAAAAATCTGAGACAAAATACAAGAAAGCATTTCATAGGGTTAAGAGCATGACTTGTTTACAAAACAAATTTAAAAGCTTTAAAAAAATATTTAAAAAAAATATAAATTTTAACAGAAATATTCACTGATTTTAATTGCATTTTTATTTTGTTTTGTTTTCAATAAAGTGCGCCCAATTTTTATTTTATTTTCTTTTTATTTTTATTAAATACACACACTGTCATATATAAATAAGAATTTTTTTTTTTTTTTTGTTTTGTTGACTGGTGCATATTTGTTCATTAATTTCATTTGATTTGGAATAAATCATTAATTTTCATACGAAAATATGAAAATTATAAGTGAAATAGAGAAAAAAATATTTGAAAGAGTGCAGAAACATTTCGATTCGATGAAACATTTCGATTCAATTTGAATATTGGAAACAAAATATGTTTTCACGATTATTATTGTTTGAAAAGACTATCTCTACCCTTATTTCATATTTAAATTCAGGCTGGAAAATTATGTCTCAAAATCTTATTCGAGTTAGGTATTCTTCTTATTCTTCTAGTTTCTAAATTGAAGGAGAGTAGACTAACCGAGGATGTCATGCCAATTGACATACACCTAAACCTAATCTTGTCGGCCATTAGTACCATCTTACTTTCTATAGGAAGTCTGTATCTTGTATAATTTTCCTTAACTTCTTTCAGTCCACTCCTCAAAGCGCAGTTATATCTGGAATAGTATCATTACCAAAATATTGAGATCTTGATCATTGCATGAAGTTGCCGTAGCCTAGTAGTTAGTGTGTTGCCTTATTAGACATAAGGCCACAGTTCAAACTCCAGGTCATACACCAAAACGAAAATATGAAAATATTTCTTAGACTACTACCCCTCAGTAGATTTCTGGCAAAAAACTCTGAGAGTAAATAAAATTCCAATGAAAAGTTGCTCAAAAATCTGTCGCTCGGAGTTAAGTTTGAATTGTGGATCCCGCCAGATATGGATAAAATGAATGCACACAACATAAGTGGTGTGAGAAGCTAGAGCGTAATCCTGACTGAAGGGTTGTAATGACCAATTATGTATGCATGATCACTGCATGATCTGTGCTCTCATTAGCTTGCTTAGGTTGCCTTTATTTAGTTTGAAAATACTTATGCTACTCTCTTATCAACACTTCAGTTGTAAACTTTTCTGTGTTTCCATTATGGATGTTAAAGCATAATGACAAGTTAAAGTTTCCTTTAATTTTATTTCCAGCCTCGTATTTATTAAAAATAAAATTAATATTCACAACTTTTTCTAAATCAAATAGTATGTCCAATATATGAAAATAAAAAAGAAAAAAAGAATCAAAGTATGCTGTTTGAAATATTGTTTATTATAGGATAAGTATGTACCAGAGATCAGCAATGAGTATTCAAAAAGATGAGTAAAAACGAATCATACTCATAATTTCTGATACTTATAACGCATTCATATCATGAAACCTCTACTCATATTCAAAGTTTGAAGCATTCATACCTTACAACATGTATGATGTTGTTTTCGACTCTCTTTTACTCAGCATATGCACGATTCACAAAATAAGTATGAATCGCATACGAACACTGAAATACTCATTAGAAGGTTGTGTGCTTGCTCTTCTTGCTGTTTTGTATTTTTTTGCTTATGTGTCCTTATTTTCTTTTGTTGTAAACGATAAATTTGATGAATGATTCAAGTTACTCGAATCGTTTATAAGTATTACAAGTATTTTTCTGAAGCTATGCATCTAAATGAGTAGCCTTATGAATCAAACATATTTCGAGAGGTATGAGTTTGATGTCAACGTTGGACGAATACTCATTGCAACTTGTACTTATAAATCAACGTTGTAGTGAGTGCGAATAAATCAGAGTACGTAGTTAAATTTCAATATTGTCGACTCACTTATACTCAAAATTTCATGAGTGCTTATGAGTAGCGAAGAAAGCGATTTATTACTGATCTCTGGTGTGTACAAAATATTTTAAATAAAAAAAAAAAGCAAAGAAAAAAAAAAAACAACAACAGTAGTAAACTATTAAATGTAAAATATTGATGGGATTTAAATTGTTTTTCTTTTTTTTTTCAATTTAATTCAAATAATTTTGTTTGAAAAATGAAAAAAAGAAAGTGTTAGTGGAACTGAAAAATTCGAAAATTACGTTTTAATTTAAGCACGAAATAAAGGAAAAGAAAAAGTAGAAATAATTTTCAAAAATATCAAATACTTGTACATTTAAAAATGAAAAATAAAACAAAAAAAGAAAAAAAATTAAAATATTTTTTTTTTAATAATTATTTTAAGCTTAAGAGAGAGGGGTGCTTCTTGTTGTTGCTTTCATATTGTATATATTTATTGTACAGTACATATTTAAAATTTTTAATTTTATTTTTAGTCTAAACAAAAAAAAAACAAATTAAAACGAACTGAAAAATAATTTTTTGGTTTTTTGTTTTTGTTTTTGTTTTTTTTTTTAATTTAAAGAGACATTGATATTTAAAAGATACGTACGATCTGTCAATCAGGATGGAGGCCTCCTGTTCTTTAAACCTGTAAGGGTTATAATAATAACAACAAAACAAATTGTAGTTTGTAATTAGAATTGTGAATTGAATTTTATTTGAATTTGATTGTTTTTTTTTTCTTAACATTTTTTATATACAAAATATTACTTAAAAAAAAAACAAATTGTAGCAACGCGTTCTATTCTAATTGATTTTTGTTTTTCATTCTAATTTTAGCTTGGCTTTTAAGCTGCTGGAAGCATTAAATTTGTTTTGAAAAAACAAAATGGAAACTCAAAAATTAAATTTTAAAAACAAACAGAAATTAAACGGAAAGTTTTTTAAACAAACAAATAAATGCTGAAATCAAAAGACAGACAAGTAAGTTCAAACTTAAAAAAAACTTAAAAAATATTTTTTAGAAAAATAATCTTAAAAAAAACTAGAAAAAAAAACTTTTAAAAATTAAATGAAAATTTTAAGAAAAAATATAAAAAAATCACTCATGATTTGTGTGTGAGAATTCAAGAATTTAAAAAGATGAGGTCACCTGGGTGGTATGATTAATATTTTTTATATTCAAATGCTGGAATTGCATATTACGTATACGCCATGTACCATAGGGATTGTTTTGCTTTTTCTTTTTATTGCAAATAAAGCGTAAATAATTTAAAACAAAACAAGCATTAATGTTGGCTTGGCTGTAAAAACTTAAAAACATACTGGTCAACATAACAATTGGCATAATTTTTCTTACATGGGTTGGTGTTTTTAATTGCTTTGATGGGTTTCTTAGAGGATATTCTCACAAAATAGCGTCAACAAAATAATTTTTTTTTTTGACTCCAACAGAACCAAATTTTGTGCATAAGTTTTGGTATTTTTCATTTCATTAAAAAATAATTTAATTTCAATAAAAATTAAAAGTTTAGCTAAACCACATCGTTCTCTGGCGAAAACTGAACTGAATGGGTGTTGGTTTGTGCGGTTAAGTGGTGCTGATTGTGATTCAAAGGGGCCAGCCAAAAAGATTAAGCCGTAGTCCAGTAATTAATATGTTGGCTTGTAAGAGGCAAGACCGTAGTTCAAACTCCAGCTCAGATACTTCGAGCAGAATGAAATATTAAAAATTTTTCTTCTGTGACTTCCTATCAGCACTCACCTATCAGCCATTGAAGTGTACAAACTCTGGTTGGAATTCATCTCCATAAAAATGACAACAATAGTAGAGGGTCCAGCTTATTCGAAACATTAAAAAATCGAAAACAATGAGAAGAAAATTACAAGCCAATACAACTCCTGACAGGACATCAAAAATCTGTCGTACGGAATTGATAATATGACCTGCAAGCCATTAAAGTGTTCAAACCCTGGTTGGAATTCATCTACACAAAAGTGGCAACAATGTTCAGATAATTCTCACAATAGTAGAGGGTCCAGCTTATTCCAAACATTAAAAAATCGAGAAGCAAATTACAAGCCAATACAACTTCTGACAAGACACCAAAAATCTGTTATTCGGAGTCAGGTTTAAACTGTAGATCCTGATGGTAGATCAGAGTGGTTTGAGAAACTATGTCGAAATATTGACTGAACAGGGGGTCCCTTTAACAACACTGTGTGAATATTTATGAATTTAAAAATATTATTCGTTTTAAATAAAAACCCTGCTGATGTTTCAAACAAAACTTGTATAGTTTTGGGTGTCATTTAAAATAGGCAAAACAAGCTATTGCCAGACACATTTTCGAGAATACATACTATATATGTACAGTCAAGCAAAAAAGTCTACATACAATAATGTACAACTGTATACAGTTTTTATCCGCTAATTTTTATGTTTCTCGTGGATAATTTCTATTATTTTTTTTACATTAAAATTGTGAAAAATATGAAAATTACGTCTACATTCAACAGTGTATATAGACTTTTTTCCTTGACTGTTTTTTTCTTTACTGCAGAACAGTTTAACAAAAAAATTTCCATTCTTGCCAGAATTTTCATTTTCATTTTCCCTGTATGCATAAACGATTACTTTAATAATAAAACCATCAAAACCATCAAAATAACAATGGACAACAATTATAACGATAATAATAATAATAATAATTACAACAACAACGATAACAAAAAATATTAATAATTGTTGTTATTATTATTACTATTATAATACCACTCACACACTCGCTTTCTGTTCATTATACTAGCACTTGGAAAACAATTGAAAATTAATCTCCTGATGTTTTCATTAAAATTTAATTAAGCTGCTGTTAAAGCTATTGTCCTTATATGTCGATAACAACATTGGCAGCAACAACAACAACAACAACCAACTGAATTTGAATGCAATAATACAATAAAGCAAAGCTATTGTTTCAATAAAATCACACACACAAACACACACACACACCAACACATACATATACTACAATAATATTAAGGAAGTGTAATAATGTTCAATAATAATCGGACACAACAGGAATCAGTGTTAAAAATAAATTTTAATTGAATATCCCTAACAGAAGAAGAAGAAGAAGAGCATGCAGATTGTACAAACAAAAACGTTGTAAAATAATTTCGAACATTTGTATCGTAAACCAACGTTATTTTTTAAATAAAATCTTCTTTATTATCGTAACTCAATCGTATACTGAGTGAAGACAAAACATGTGGAATTGAAAAAAAAAATAAATTTCCCAAATGAAATAAAATATCATGTCTTCGAAATACTGAGCCGAGGAGTATATTTCAACATGAAAATGAGAGATTTATCACAGCATATGCATCTTATACACATTAATGGTGTCTTTAATCATTTGGATGGCATTTATTCATCTTATGAAAGAGTATGAAGAGATGGGCTTCCAACCACGGCCACAAGTCTCATAAGTCAACACACTACTTGCTAGACTAGACGGCGAGACCTTTACCACAGGCCTTTAACATCTGATGTGAGTGAAAAGAGGAAAGACTGAAGAGTCTAGACCGGATGTCGGTACAAAGAGCACATGATAAAAATGTGTGAGTATTTGTGTGAGGCATACAGAGGAAAATTGTTAGGAATGTTTTCAAGTGTAACCTAAATGCACAGGGACAAATCCCTAAAGACAGTGTATTCAACATGATAAATATTCTTCCCTAAATGGAGACCATTTTTCATTGTTATTAGTGAATTTCATTGGAAAATAGTGAACCTTACTGTAATACTTTTGTGAATGTACCATTCAAACCTGAAAAAGCGACATAAACCTTCTTTTTTAGAAGCAGACAATCTTTTTTTAACGAACATTGTTAATATTCCGAACGATGTTCGGCCCCCGAGGGCTATTGGTGCCAATATCTGGTCTAGACGCATCGCATATATGTTGAGACTTAGCAAAAAGGGCACAAAGACTAGTCAGAAACGTTCAAACGAAATTGCTTTATTTTTTTCTACTTTAAAATTTAATAATAAAACGCTTATGTATACATACATACATACATACAGTATATAAATAAATATTCATATTAAAATTCTCTCTCTCTCTCTCTCTTTCTCTCTCTCTCTTTCTCTCTGTGTGTGTGTATATAACAGTTAACATTACATTTGCATGTGCATGCAGAGCATACATAAATTTGCACATCAAACAGACAGTGTTACTCTCTTTCGCTCTCTCTCTCTCTCTTTCTCTTTCTCTTTTCAAAACTTCCTGCTTAATAACTGATTTTTATATAATTCGCATACATTCCAATTGTTGGTGTTGTTGTTGTTGTTGTTGTTGCTGGTAGCATGAGAAAATGTAAAAAATATTGCATAAATAAACAAATATTTACAATGTATGTATGCATGCATCTGTATACATATGGATTGTATGTGTGAGTGAGTATGCCTATATGGATGGATAGTAACACTCTCGCATTTCCTTTTTTGAATGTTTATTGACGGTGTATGGAGAAAGGTGTTTATTTTACTGTTTGTTTATGAAAGCATGAGTGTGAGTGCATTGTATTTTATTATGCATGCATGTGTTGCATATTTTAGGGCTTTATAAAATAAGATTTCTTTTACAAACAATCAAACAATGCAGCTTCAATGCTTTGTTCCTCATTTTAAAACAGAAAATTTTTTGTTATTTTTGGATTGTGTATGGTTGTGTTTCCAACTCCTTAGCTTAATATAAGCCTGTAAGCAATTATAGATTCTACTTTTCTTCCAGCGATAATTAAACGATTCGTTTATTTTATTTCAAAAATTTTTTGGCATTGCCACAAAAAATCGCTTCAAATTAAAAAAGATTATTTTGCAAAAAAAAAAAAAAAAAAAAAAAAATTGTTTTCTTTCAATTTCAATTTCCTTTTAAAAGCTATATCGACAGACAAATGTTTCATGTTACGATCGATTGTTTTTTTTTTTCTTTGATTACTAAACAGAACACTTTTGTGTATTGTTTTCGAAATCGAAATCAAAATTTAATTATTCTGATCAAATAAACGATTACGGCGGCTGTTATAAAACATACTCTTAACGAGAGACCTCAAAATTTCACAATGAATAATAATTTGAAGTGCTAATAATTGTTTATTTTTAAGTAAACTTCACTTTTTATACAAAAAAAAACAAAAAAATATAAGTTTTAAAGCAATTACTTTAACCCTTGAAAAAATTTTTATGAACACACTCCATATTTTTGAAGTTTAACACAGTTTTCATGACTTTTTTTTTATATCAATTTTATCGTGCGTTGACATGTGCAATTTAAGAGTTTTCTAGCGAACTAGTCACAAAAGTTAATTCACTTGACTTTTGTTTTTTAATGTCATTTTTAAAAAGTTTTTCGTTGATAGAAAATTTAGTTTTTATGTTAAAATAAATTTAAAAATCTTGATAATGCAGTAGAGACAGTAGTAGAGAATAGTTATGGCACAGTATAGCATTTAATAGTAATAACGGTTTAAATTTTTTTTTTGGCAAAAAAACATAAGGCGAGTCGCCATTGTCCTAAACAAATGATGGCCTAACAGGGAATGAATTGATTTACGGTTGCTGGGACTTTACTTACTTAATTGGTCATTACAATTCCTTTAGTCAAGTTCATAACCTAGCTTATCATACCACCCATGAGTCTGTTTAAATTGGTGTGAGATGAAAGGTTTTAATCCTAACTAAAGGGTTGTAAGTAAACACAGTAAAAATTTGTATGGAATTAGTTTAAACAACATTGCCAATAAGATTATTGCTCAGCTTGTGAGTAGGAGTCTGTCTAAGGCTTTTAAGTCTAAGTTACCCAAATGAACAGCCGTACAGATCACATAAACAGCCTTTGGATCATTATTAAGGAATTCTGTAAGTGGCATACGCTACTTTATTTTACTTTTATTGATTTTGAAAGAGACTTTGAAATGCTTGTTCCATTATCCAATGAAAATGCTTTGGATTACAGAGTACTCCTTGGATAAATTAAGAGCATAATTCAGACATTCTGCAACAGAAAGGTGGGCTGTCTCATCCAACCTGATGCCAGCCAATCAGTATTAAAGTCTTAAAGGCGTATTTCTCGACCAACTCAACAGTTGTTGGACATTGTCTTCAATACACTATGAGGACTAAATCTGTAGATTTGTTACAATTTGCTTCTAGAACTTCTATTCACGTTATACTTACTGAAATTGAAAAAGGCTTTTGTAGAAACCAAATCCAAAAATTTTCATAATTTTTCCAAAGAAAATGAATTTTTCTTTTCTTTTTTTGCTTTTTGTTTTGTTTAGCTTTGGTTTGCTTGATGTAGATAAGCGACTGTCGTATCAATTGAATTTTTTTTGTTTGTTTAATGGTGTATGGATTGTGTTATTATTTTTATGACAAAAGCAAAAATAGATTTCTGTTATCTATTTTTAATCAAAAAATATTTTTTTTTGTATTTACTTTTCTATTTTAAAATACGAAATATTTTTCAATTTTTTTTTTGTTTTTTTTTTAATTTTATTTTTCGTCATTCGAATGGCATAAAAACGTCACATTTTGGTTGAATTATTTTCTAATTTTTTTTTGTTCTGTTTGAAAGACAGCTTTTTTTTTATTTATTATTTCCAAATAAATTTTATTTAAAATTTAATTTTTGTTTACAATTTTGATTTCTTTACGAATTCCAAAGGGATCGTTTAGATTTTTTTGTTTGTTTGTTTCCAATTGAGTACAAAGTTCACATATTTGCTTATTAAATGTATAGCTGAAGCACCGTTAATTTGTTTTAATTATTATCAGGTTCAATCGAAATCGATTTTTATCAATTAATTTTTATATCAATTCGAATCCAAAAAATAATTCACGCAACAAAATTTTTGTGGGCCCTTTTCAATACGAAACTTAAATTCTAACTGTCAGTGTTGGTGACAAGAGTGATGTGTCATTGTGCTGCAGCCGGAAATAAAAAAATGTACGAAATAATTATCTAAAAACTGTTATCGATAACAACAGAAAAAAAAACAAAAAAACGAAAAAAAAAACAATTTAATAAGGCAATATTAGATTTGTTATCAGTTGGAGAAATTAAAAATACAAAAAGTACCGAAAAAAAAAACAAAAACCTGCTACAATATTTCTTCAAAAATAAAATTCATTATCTTGGAAACATCAAACGACCCCCATTGAATGAACGATGGCTAAGGTTTTTAATTTTGTGGTTGTAGAAAAACACAACATGATGTTCAAATAAAGTGTGAAACAAAAATGTTCGAATAGAGTTGCACAGAACATTTGATTTCAAGTTAATAATATTCCCCCTTCACAATCAACATACCCGTTACTGTCTCTGTTCTTACAGCTCATTGCTTCACATGCTTGCGTGAAAGTGGTGCAGAGTTTGTAGGAGCATAACAGTTTTGTGAACCTTATTTGTCAATATACGTGTCTGGCTTAGTGCTCATCCTTTTCTCGATATTCCAAAGCAGTTATCGTCAATTGATATCGATAACTAAATTCTTTAAACTTTTAGTTTCGTTTCTAGTTTGATTCTAGCAGAGTCATGCGTTAAATGTGAAGCACTGATGCGGATTGTGAAGTTTGGGTAATCAGTACTAGAGCATCCACAATATGCTACTATGGTGTTCAATTCCAGTATTGTAATCGGATTTATGCGCTTTTAAATGGTTAAATTTCTATATTTGTAATGCATTCAAGGTGGGCAGCTTCGGATAAGGGCAGATATAAGGATATAAGGCGCACTACAAGGCTGCTTAAGCTCCAAAGAAGCACGCTCAGTACGGTTGTCGGAGTCGTGACGAGGCATTGTATCATGGGTGTGCACGTGAAGCGCATTGGTCTGGGACACATCGCAAATGATTTCTGCAGAAGCTGCAGAGATGAGGAAGAGGAAGAGACTGTTCTTCACCTACTGGGAACATGCCCGGCACTATGTCAAAGGAGGAAGAGACATCTTGGTGCCTACTATATCGATGATATAGCTGATTTGTCGAACATTGATATCGGTAGTTTGAGTCGCTTCATGGGAAGCTCTAAGTGGTTCCAGGAGGAGGGAATAAGAAACATGAATTGTGGTATCACAATGAGCCCCATGAGGCCTAAGTGCGTCCATCCGAATTTTCTAGGAGGGCGGCCACTTATACCTACCTATACCTACCTAATGCATTCAATTTTTTATTTTTATTTTTTATTGCCTCCCTTTTTTATAAAAAAAATACTATAAAGGCCAGCTAACAATAGACCACAGTCTAATTTAAAATAACCGCCTAAAGTTATGCCATAAAAACACATATTCTGTCTGTGCCTCAACATATGCTTTTAATTAAAGTCTCTTTTTATTTTTCTCGAACTTTAATTTGCATTAAAAATGTCTATTTTTAAATCAAACTTAAACAGACTTATTAATTAACTTGGTTAACAGAAGCAAACTTAAGCTAATTAATGGCCACACAAGAGCATTATATTTTTGTAACACACAGAAATAAATTATAAAACAGCAAAGAAAGTTGAACTATTGAATGAAAGTAATCTAATCATCATATGAAAATCCATTTATTCAGACAGACTTTCTCTTTCTCTCACAATCACTCAAATTCTCCCTCTCTCTCTCTCTCTCTCTCTAATCAAAATATTAAATTACGTATTGAACGTATTACACAAACACATTTTAACCTTTTGCTTTGACTCATGCTTACACAGTTACTTCGCTCCCTTAATCATATGCTCACAAACAAAACAAAAAACAAAAAAAAAAAAAAAGAAATACTCTCTCTCTCACACACACACACAGGCGCGTATTAAATCTAAATGAAAGTAAAATTCATAATTGTAATCAAAACTAACGAGGTGTCAATTTGTTTTTGTTCTTGTTTTTGTTTTTGTTTTTGTTTGCCACTGATATTGGCAACAAACACACACAAGCATGCACATTCACACATAGCCATAGTCATAAACAAAGGTGCTTGCATTTCAAACACACTTGTAAGAAATCTTAATAAACAACAACAGCAGTAATATGAATAAATGGGTGTGTGTGTGTTGTGTGTGTGCGTTTGTATAAGAGAGTAGAAGGCACTTAATCAGTGTTTATATAAGAAAATGTATTAAATAAACGGCAAAAGGGCATTTCTACGAGAGAGAGAGAGAGAGAGAGAGAGAGAGAGAGTGTGTGTTGTAATATGAGCACAACAACCACTAGAAAATATTATAATTACAGGGTGTTGCATGGAAAACTGTTGCTAAAAATTATTACTCAACGCTTGAATTTCAGTGTTGTTATCGAAACAAAAAAAAAAAAAAAAAGTAACGGCTTGACTTCGTGTATGTTACGAACAAAAAAAAGAAACAAATCTGTGGCAAGTAAATAAATTTCATACCATTCACCACCACCCTTCAATGCAAGTGTAATACCCTGTATTCAAGTAGTGAACACAGAAACATGCTCTTCTTGATGTACTAGAACATGAACATGTAATAGTACACGTACTTACTTATGTTTGTTTTTGTAATGCATGTGAAACAAACACCACAAACACATCATTCACACGCACACACACACACACACACATGTAAAAACGAAAGAAATAAAATATGCAAGTGGAATATAAGCCTGAGAATGAAATGATTAAGTAAGTAATGTAAGTACGTACATATGTACATATATTACATGTTCTGTAGAGTGTCTGTATGTATGTATGCATGTGTAATAAGATTTCTTTTGTATTGTCAAAAGGAAAAATGGTGTCAAATGGCAAGACAAAAGCCTATGGACGCTTGAGTGGTGCCTTGAAAAGCATAATGAGTGTGTGATAATAATGCAACGTGAGAATGATGATAATGATGATGAAAATGTAGATGGTGTCTCTGTCTCTGTCTATGTCTCTGTTACTGCTGTTGCCATTTTCTTGGTTATTATGATGTGTGACCATAGCCATAAAACACAATAATAAAACTGAAAATATGTTTTAGTATGTGTGCATCTGTGCTGGTGTGTTTGTAATGTGTTTTTGACAATAAAAACATTC